>BQNB010072449.1:0-32436 GCA_026074375.1 Tanacetum coccineum
GGTTAACAAAGTAATAAAAGGACTAACGGTGTTATTCATTTTAGGGCATTTTAGTGAAATGGTTTAACAATGAGGGACCTTTTGGTATTTTTAAGGATTTTGTCATCTTGTGAGTTGACTAAGCTTGACCATGGTTGACTTTTGTTGACCATTTGCTAAAAACTCTCGGCTCTTGTGTACTCATTCCGTATCGTGTTTGTTTTTGTCCGGTTTTGCTGTTTTCTTGTGATTTTTGCAATATCCATACCTACACATTCACAAAAGACAAAATACACATATAGAAGCATAATTATGCACATTTTTATCTTTTTAGGGTTTGTTTTGATACAAAAAGGATATGTGATTTCTCACATATCAACGAGATTGCAATTGCACTCTTTGAATCACTATAAATTGGTACTTTGTAGTAGAAGAAGTCGTAGTCAGTCAATTGAGTACGCATCCATATTACTTGAGCACAGCAACCAGGATCAACAACATATTAAGCCTTTTCTGTAGAAATAGACACGTAATTCTGCTTCTATGACGACCAACACAACAACTTATCACATAAAAATTGAACACTGTCAGGTGTACTTTTTTGATCTAAGTGACACCCTGCATGATATGCGCGTGAATAGGTAGTTAGATCAAATTCGGAATCTTTCGAATACCAATGGCCTAAAGTAATAGTCTGTTTGAGATATCTACAAATCCTTTCAATGTATGACACATGGTGTTCATTTAGTTTGCTTGATATCTAGCACACATACATGTTGCAAACATTATACCTGGCCTACATGAAGTAAGGTACATCAATGATCTAATCATGCTACGGTAATCAGTATGATATGGTTTCCCAACTAAATCAAGTTTGAGTTTAACTTGTTCAACCATAGTAGGGGGACCGTATCACATTCGAAAATTATTTCAAAATATCATAAAAATGTATTTGGATTGATTTATAAAAATCTCATTTGAAAATTGATCTACTTGAAGCCCGAGAAAGAATTTTATTTCTCCCATCATACTTATTTCAAAATGTTTGACCATTAATTCAAAAAATTTCGTGTAATATTTTAGGATTTATTGAGCCAAATATAATATCAGCAACATATATTTGAATCATCATATATGTTTACCCTTCTTTTTAATGAAAAGAGTAGTATCGATTGAACCTTTTTGTAAACCGATATCGATCAAGAACTTTATAAGAACATCATACCATGCCCGAGGTGCTTGTTTCCATACAGAGTTTTGTCGCGAGCATACACATGATTTGGATACTTTTTGCTGACAAAACCTAGAGGTTGACAAACATACACTTCGTCTTTAAGAATTCCATTCAGAAACACCGTCTTTACATCCATTTGAAAAACCGTCAAATTCTTAGAAGCAGCATATGCAAGAAATAAGCGTATAGCTTCAATTTGAGCAATTGGAGAAAGAATCTCATTATAATCAATTCCTTCTTTTTGACGATATCCTTAAGCTACAAGCCTTGCTTTGTTCTGAATAACCAAACTTCTTTCATCATTCTTATTCTTGAAGATCCATTTGGTATTAATGGTAGTCTTGGCTTTAGGTCGGGGAACTAATCTCAAAACTTTCAACCATGCAAATTGATTGTCACACCCCGCCTAGGCGGAAACACAAGGCGTAACATCATGGATATCATCACAACACAATGGTGTCAACATTAGAGGGAACTAAATGGAATAGAACAAATGAGACACAATGTGTCATGACAATATCTAACACAAGATAAAGGAGTCTTGCATTACAATAGCAAAGTCATACCACAAGGGAACATAATCCAAAAGTCTACACCAAATCAACAAACATCCAAGTAATAAACAATTCAAATGACATAAATAAAATCTCTAGGAGAATGACTCCGCATGCAAGCCTACGGTCTTACTAGCCACTCTTCCTAACTTCAACATCCTCAAGATGATTACCTAAAAATGATGCTTAAAACGTCAACATAAAGTTGGTGAGAGTCATAGGTTTAAGACACGATAATCAAATCCAACCGTAAATTACTGTGATAATTAAGAAAACATTGCAGGACAATAAATGAACTATCATACAGGCTAACATGCAAATCCAATCAATCACACAAATTCCCAGCAACGACCACAAGACGTCTCATAGCGTACCAAGGTCCCTGTGGTTACCCCCTTAGCCCAGGCCATGGATACTCCCAAAGTAACCTTCCTGCTCGCTAGGCCACAGTACCATCCACTAAACAGGCCATGGATACCCGCAGGTGATCCCCCCTGACTTAGTTCGCAATTCTCAATATCACATCACAAAACATGTAGCACACAACATACAATAGTCACGTATAGTCCATGCATCTTTGACAACACATTATCACAGTAATCAAAACATTTCCAAACACTTTGCATCATTTCCACCCCAATAAATCATAAGAAAAGAGGGGCTATGAAACTCACCTGATGCACAAGCAGCTTCCAAACAATATCAACACAAGCTACACAATACAAACACAAACGTGTTACACGCGACCAAGCTAAAAGCTCAAGTCCATGTAACACTCATATGATGGATGTCTAAGGGTTTAATTAACCATCATGGGTCACCCCAACACCATGCCTAACCTTAACCATCTTGTTAACACATTATACTAGTTAACTACAATTTATCCAAAAATGCAGAATTTTAGAGTGTCTTGACTTACTTAAAAACCTTACTTGATGACCTTTAAAAAATATACCAAAAATCATCTATGTTCCTTTATGTGTTCTCTAACTACCATTTGATTCCCAAAATCCATTTACATGCACAAGTACTCCTAAGAAAATCAAACTTCAAAACAGTCCCAATTCGGACCTGCACGCGCACTAAAAAGTTTGGACTTATTAACCATACTTAGACTACTATTCAAGGGCTAATCTTTTAAAGGACTAACTTTGTAAACCCATATATAACCCTGAGGGACTTATGGTGCCAAATTCCAAAACCTAAATCCCCACAAAGGACTTAAACTACAAACATACATATAAAAATCAAAGACTTTTCTTGCCAATTTTCCAAACTCATTACCCTGCTCACTCAAACCTAAACTTCCTGCCAATAACTAACCGTCACCCCTGTCCCTTTCCCCACCTTGGCACTATTCACTATCTCCCTTGTCCATACCCTGCTACTACACTCCAAAAACATCACCACCATTCACCCCACCTCACAAAAGTCAAAAGATAGCTTAGAAATCCCTCAAAACCTTATTGGCTACTCAAATGAAGGGATACGATTGAAGAACTTTGGGTCCAAGGTAAAAAGGATGGCTAAGATTGCTTTGTGTTTTCTCTCACACAACAAACACAACCAATGAGGCACTCACTGAAGAAACACAACTCAAACCCGAGTTATCTTAGTATAAACAAGAATGTAATAGCTTATTGTAGAGGGTCGAATTTTAGAGTTAAGTCAAATCTTATATTAACCTAAGTTTGTACCAATTTTAATATATTGCAGTTTACTTTTCTTGTCATTTAACTTAATTGTCATTTAAATTTTCTTGCTCTTTACTTTTATGCAAAATTACAAGTTTTCTTTACATTATTGTCATTTAAGCTTATTATCTTTAAAATCCTGTTTTGAGCTCTTATAAAAGTTTAAAAAAAAAAAAGCTTTTTTAAGTTTCCTGTTAAAAAACTCAAAAATAAAAAAAAAGATAATCATAAAGAAACTTTCAAGAAAAGCAAAGGAGCAAGGTGAATTAAGGATGTTTCATAAAAAAACCTAAGTTAATTTAGGTAAACCTTTTTACATAAACGCCACATACTAGACTTTCTAAAAATAACTTTTCATTTCACATTTCACTTTCTATTTATGGAATATTTACTGCAAACTTCCATATTTCACTCACATGCTTCCGTTCAATAAACTGACACTTTTTATAAACTCTTAATCTTAAAACCATAGAATTACCTATCAATTGCATGCAAAACACGTCGGTTCATTTCCATTATCACCACACGTGAACAAATGGAATACCTAACACCCCAAACTCATATGCACACAAAATAAGATAATCATTTACCTTCTAAAATGACATCATGCACATATGTAAACCACTTCAACATACATATAGAACACATAGCACGCAAGAAACATACAAAATGGACACTTAGCCATTTCTAAAGGTATAAACTAACCTGCTCAAATCACAGTTGTCACAAACATCTTCTTGTAAAAGCTTTTCATCCAAAAGCTCCAACTGACTCACAAGATTTTAAAGCCTATCAAATGTTTGATCAATCATCTCTGAGCTTGTAGCAGTGAAGTTTTCATATTGCTACTTTAAGAGATTTCTTTGAGTCTTCTTAGTAGCTGCATTCCCACCAAATCTCTTTTCTACAACTTCCAGTAACAACTTAGCATCCTTTATAGAGTTAAACTTTAACTGATGGTTCATTTGGGAATGGCCCATCCATTAAAGTTCTTCTGCATTCAACTTCTAATCTTCTCTGAGCCTTATCTTCAGCAGATGTAATAGGCATCACTGTTGTAACACCTTCCACACTTTGTGTTTTTGGCAAGGTCTCGAGGAGCAATCATAACAATTTCCTTGTTAGAGTTGAAGATTGTTCCTCTTTTCTCATCAAACCGAACAATATATTTAGCATCACAGATTTGACTGATGCTAATTAAATTATATTTAAGGCCATTTACAAATGCTACCTTTGTGAAAACTATACCATTACATTTGATAGAGCCATAACCTTCAGTTGTGCATGTAGAGTCATCTCCAAACACCACTTTAGGTCCTGGTTGTTGATCTCACTTCAATAGATCGAATTCCTTAAGCTTGTATAAGGATTAGTTATATTAGATAAATCTAACACAACTATAGTAGAAACTTTGTTTGAATGTATTAAAGGTTATGCGAAATCTAATTTTAATATTAAGAAGAACTATCAATAAAATAGTAATTATATGAACATATAATTCAACAAACAAAAACTCTAATATTATTAATAATACGAATACTCTTAAAGTATTAGGGTTATAAAGAGCTTGAAGCTATGATAATTCTATGAATGACTCGTATCAAACTCTATGCCCTAAAACCTCCTTTTATACACCAAGGAGTCCTAAACGGCTTACAATACTTTCCTAAGAATATCAAATCTTTTAAACAAATAAGTTATACATATCTTTTATACAAATAACTCATATAATCACATAAGCAGTACTAACTAACTCAGCAGTACTAACTTCTTTACTAGCAGCATTAACTCCTTCAGCAGCATTAACTTTGTACTAACAGTAGTAACTTTTGTACTAGCAGTAGTAACTACTTAGCAGTTTTTCTTCTAAGTCTCTGAGCAGCACTAATATGTACTAGTAGTAGTAACTTTACACTAGCAGTACTAAACGTGTACTAGCAGTAGTAAACACTTAGCATTTTTTTTCTTTGAAGTTCTTGAGCAGTACTAACACAACTGAGTAGCATTAACTCTGATATGAGTAGCAGTAATACTAGCAGTATTAAGAAGGCTTTTAATCCCAACAATCCTCCCCTAAACTTGATATTTATCTCCAAAATCATCAAGTTTCTCCATTAAAAGCTCCATAATCACCAGGAGGATGCTTCCAAACACTTCATTGATTCTTAACCTATTTTGTGATAAGTTTAAGAAGCTGATATGCCATTTTACTAAAATAATCAACCTGAAGCTTATTGTTCAGCATATCTGTAATTGTAGTTGGTGTAAGGGGATATCGCTTTTCTACCAGCATGTAAATCATTCCAGATTGCAAACTCAAGCAATGCACTCCATATGAGTCAAATAGCTTCCAAATCAAAACTTTGTACCTTTGTTGCAACTTCTAGATTTCATCTTCTACATGTGGTTCAAACATTGTCTTCAAATCTCCCCATTCATGTGGAATTGTGTTGGTTGCGTTCGTCGTGGTTGGTATTCATTATGTTATCTAGTTTTCTATTTATATTTTGCTGGCTTTACCTATTGTGAACGCTTAGGGACAGTGTACTCAATCAATCGTAGACTAGTTGGTTTGTTGGTGTAGTTCATAAGAAGCGAGACGTAATTCTTATGTCTACCAGTATTTTAGTTATCTAAGTTAGTCCTAGTTAATTTTATCTATCTAAACCTAAACTAACGTGAAAAAGGAGGGTTTTCAGCCTGAGAGACTGAGATGATTTTGGTTATTCTATTCCTAAGTTAATGACAAGTAAAGCAGTAAACACACACAAGAAGATAACAAACGATAGAGAAGCAGTCTAGCACAAATATAAGGGAAACATATCAGCCACGATTAATCTAATAAAATGCAAGTATTGTCTAAAGTGCTATGATTGTATTACTATGTTGGTGTTATATCATCCGTAAGGTTTAGGTAGGTCTTCTCCCAGACTCTAGCTATACTTGGTCCATATTACTAGATCCAGTTGAATGATAGATTAAACGCATAATTAAACATAAACAAGTATCATGTGATAAACATAATTAACATGCAACAAGTAATAAACAATCTAGATAGACAAACCAAACATTAAATCTTCATAAACATTACTGATACCTAAAGGTATCAGCCGATAGTCATTGTAAAAATACACACGGTTTCATATATGAACGATCAAAGTAAAAAAACGATAACCGAATGCGTATTAGGTTGTGCGAAGATTACAAGAGTTTCCCTATGATCTTGAGGCTCTTTTCTGACCTTTTCTGCTTCTATAAACGTCTCTTAGTCGATTTGGTGGTTTAGGGCTACACTTACATATTGAAATTCGTTTTAGGGTTTGATATGTGTGAAAACACATATCCGTTTTATATCAAAATAGGCCCTAAAAAGACAAAATTATGCTTTAAATGCTTGTATATTGCTTGTTTTGTCTTTGTGATTGTGTAGGTACAGATATTGCAAAAATCTCAAGAAAACGGTCAAAACCGGACAAACACGGACACGGGAACGGAATTTAGTGTGCAAAAGCCGGGAGAATGCTATCAAAGGTCAACCAAAGTCAACCACAAAAAGACAAAAAACCCAAAATACCAAATCAGTCCCTCAAAGTTAAACAAATTTGCAAGAATAATCCCTAAACCCTAACGGTGTTAACTCTTATAAATATAAAGAGTTAACACCCGTTAACTCTTATAACCCAAAATCCAATACCTGTTAACCCTAGCCCAGGCCCAATCCCTTTATACCCGGCCCAAGTCAACAAAGTATAACCCGGGTCAAAGCATAGTCAAACTCCCACCCCTTTTATAAAAGTTACGCGGGAAAAATAGTTACTACTGTTCACCCATCGTCCCCGTTTAACCTCGAGTCAAAATCAAGGGGCAAGTGCAAATTAAGGGCATGGAAGGGTAATTCAAGTGGCTAAGTACAACTTGGCAGAGTATCACGTCATGAGAAGCTTCTATTGGTCCATATGTACAAAAATGCCACACGGGCAAAGTGAGTAAACACTCCAATCATGTGGGATTTACACTAAAATCACTCACATAAGTAGCACAAACGATCCTGACACACGGATGCCACGTTGGCAATCCGTGTGTCCCAAAATCTAATCCAACGGCTGAGAAGACTCCTCCAATGATTAGAAGATTGAGTGGCCAAGATGGAATGGAGCGTGTGAAGGACTCAAGAGCCTAGAAGCTTCAGCTAAGGGCTATAAATAGCCCTCACTCACTCACACATAGTATCTTTTTTTTCCTGCAATTTTTTTAGTTAAAAGTTTTTATAATTTTTAGATAAATTGTAATTTTCTTTTAAGCTCTTGTAATTTCCTTTTATTAAGTATTGTTATCAGTTTTAAGCATTAATAAAATCACAATTTAGTTCTCATAAACTGTTTTCACTTATAAGCTCTTATTTCTCTCAAATGTTTATGCTACTGTTTCATAAGCTACTAATAAGCTCATACAAGCTCTTTGAGTCTCTAAGCTTAAATTGAGCTCAATTCAGTCATTTAATCTACTGTAACTCTAAAAACAGCTTAAATATCTTGGCTATTTGGATTTTTGAGCTTTTGGAAGATGAGCTTACTTAGGAAGAGCTCATATGGACTTTTACTGGCTTATTGACAATAAGCCAGAGCTTGTAGACAACTTTTGAGCTTAATTGCCTTTGTTTAGCTAAGGCAGATGTAAATTCCCTTTAAAATTAAAGTTATTTAGCTTAAATATTGCATTTGGTTAATTTTAGCTTACTAGTTGCTTATTTGTGCTTATTAATGTGTTATTATGCTTATTAGACTTATTTGATAATCTGTTTTTAGTTAATATAGCTTAGATCTTAATTTTGTTTAATTTGTCCTTAAAATCAATAAAAAACCAAAAATATTAGTGTAGCTAGTAGCTTATTGGATTAGTGTTTTTAGCTTTTTAGGTCTGTTATAAGTTGTTTATTATCTGGTTATTTAGATTTGAGCTTTGGATTGCATTTTCATAAGTCTAAATGGTTTCTAAGATTGATAAAGGGGTGTTTGGCACAACAGTACTAACTGCAAGTTAGTACTGTTTTTGGCCTCTTGGTCTTTGGTAATTGTTTTCACCCTTTTATTAGGTTAGAATAATTAGGATTTTGAGTTAGATTAGTTTTAAATCAAAGTTTTCATAATTTAGTTGGTAATGAAGTATTTGTCATCATTTGGTTAGAATTTAAGTGCATTTTAGCTCAATTCTGTTTTAGGTAGAAACTTAGCTTGCTTTGCTCTTGTTTTAGTTGATAAAAAGTGTTAAAAAGAGTCTCATTAGGTTTCATTAGGTCTGCACTAATAAATTTAGAGTTGTGGTTCTTATGCTTGTCACTGCATCAGGTAAACACTCAAACTGCTATTATCTAGCTTGATTTTTAGTAGGATAAAATAGGTTTAAGCTTTTGATTTTCAGCATTTAAGTAGCTTTTATCTCATATTTTATAAGTTTGCACTTAGTTTCTAAAATCTAGCTTATCTTGTTATCTGTTTTAGCTCTTAAAATCATCAAATTTTCTTTTAAAAATCCAAAACTCAGCAGCTACTGAGTTAACTGTCTGTTTTCATAGTGCTTTTTCTATAAGCTCTTGTAGTCAAAATCTCTTTCAAAAAGCAGTTTTATGTAGCATTTAAGCCAGATTTTAAGAAAAGTTAAGTTTCATCTTCTAGAGTGCTTATTTGGGAGCTTAATTTTAAGCTCAAAGTGAGCTTAAGGGTCTGTTTGGCTACTGTTTTCATTTTAGATGCTTATTGAGATTTCAGCTTATAGCTTAGGTCCTTTGTGCTTAATTTCCTTTCATTTAAGCTCAGTAGTGTAGGAAGTAGCTTAATTTTAGCTTTAAATTCATTAGTGTAGCTTATTTTAGCTTTTAGAGTTCTTAAAATTTGATAAAATCAAAAAAAAAATATAGTTTAGTGATTCTGTCATCTTTTCAGCTAATTTCTAGCTTATTTAGGGCTTTTCATAAAAAGTTGCTTTTATTAAAAATGCTTATTTTTAGGAGCTTAATAACTTTGCTTTTATAAGTTTTCAAAAATAAAAAAAAGGGGAAAGTGGAAATCGGGGGTGAGCAAGACTCGAACCCCCGACCTCAACACTTTCAACCCTTTTATAACACACACACCACACTCACTACCACTGCGCCCTGGGGTCTTTTTCGTTAGACTCTTACACAATTTAATCTTTATACACGTTTTAGCCCATTAAGCCTTATAAGCTGTTTTAGCTTATTTCGTGGCTTATTCGATAAGCTGTGACATCAAGCTTATTTTTCCTAGGTTCTAATTAGTATAAGCTATTTTTTTGTATTTTTTTCTAGAATTTTTATAATTAGTTTAGTATTTTTAAACATTTATTTTCATTAAAAACTTTAAAAAATCATAAAAAATAGAAAAATATAAATCTTTTTTAGAATTTTTTTTTTTATCATAAAGTTTCTAGGAAAATTAGTTTTGCCTTCGTAGGGTTTAATTTGCAAAATTTTGATTTTTAAAGAACGAGATTCGTTCCCGTTCTCGTTTTTCGTGTTTTAAAGCTCATTTCAACTCCGTTTTTGTTCTAGTTTTCTTTAAACTTACTTTTTAGTCAATTAGAGTCCATTTAAAAATAAAAATTCATTTTAGGATTAATTTTAGAAATTTAAGGTTTTTAAATGCCGTTTAGAGTTCCCGTTTTGCGTTTTTAATTAAAGTTTGATTTATGTTATTTGTTTTCGTGCTTAGTTGTTATCATTTGCTTATTTTAATTTGTAAAAGTAGATAATCAAGTTAATCTTTGTCTTCAATTCAAATCATTGTCTGAGCATCAAACGTGGTTTCAATTTCACAAATCGTTAGGGGATAACGACCTGGGAATCATACTTCCCGGTTTATATACGTATTATATTATATATATTTGTGAAGATTTTCCTTTTTACCTTTGTCCTCAAGGGTAATTTGGTAATTTTCCATCATATTATATATTTTATTATTACGTGTGTTGGTTTACTACCAATCAATTTTTGGCGCCGCTGCCGGGGATTTGTGATTAAGATTCTCTCGTTTGAAGTTTGTTGATCGTGATTTGAAGACCCTTTCATTTTTGAAAGTTTTGTTTTTGTTAAAAAATAAAAAAATAAAAAAATATATAAAATATAAAAAGTAAAAAATATTTTTCTTTTCTTTTAGTATAATTATCATATAAAAAAATATAAAAAAAATCAAAAATATAAAAAAAATTGTCCATAATAAAAAAATAAAAATAAATAAAATAAACAAAGTTGGTAAAAGAACACCAACAAATAATACCTTCAATTGAGGTATTATCCATAATAAGTTCCCAACTCGAATAAAAGATTTAAAAACTTACCATTTGTGTCATTTACGAGGAACGGCTCACCTTAAAAAGTAAAATTTTTAAGAGCTACCGTGAAGTAAGTTTGATTATTTGGTTCAAGTTGTCTATCTCATTGTCCGTTAAAATTAGATTAAAAACCAAAAATAATCTTCTTTTTCTTCTTATCCATTTAATTCTTTTCATTAACCCTCTAATTTGTTTAATTCTTATGGCGTCACTCGATCATCGTTTGAACCCCCTCTTCTCGATTAAAGAATGCATGACTTGTGGAGCTTTGTACACTGCGGACTTTTGTTGTTCAAAAGGAGGTCTTGAAGACAAGATTCTTGTTCCTAAACCTCCTCAGAATTGTGCAACTTGTGGAAACCCGGTTGATGGTCTAAATTGTCGATCTTGTGCTTTTGTGCGAAAGTGTTTGAATGAAGGTTGGTATACAATTCATGATGAAAACGAAATTCTAAACACCTCCAAGTCATCCAATCACAACACTAACATTGTTAGTGCACCTCGAGAGCCATTCGTCTTCAATCAAGACCCCGGTGTAAATTCTTCGCAAAGTCCTCTACAAAGTAACCACAATTGTTGTTACAAGTGTGGTGATTCGTTAGATGATATCTTTTGTCAACGATGTACTTGCAAGTCTTGTGGGAACGGTGCTCATATTGGTTATAATTGTCCACCAAAAGCTCCGATTATCTCTAATCCAGAACAATGCAATCAAACCATTAATGAGCTCCCACAGACTTTGCCAAGTGTTCATCCGACATGCAATTCTGGAGATGAGAATTCATTCACTTATGATTCCAAACCTAATTTTGTTGATGATTCTCCTAACGTTTTCAACCCACCTCCACAACCTTCTATGTATTCTTGTGAATTTTGCGGGAACGATGCTCGTTATGGTCACTATTGTACACCTCAAGTTCCGTTTATCTATCCGGAACTGTGTTACAATCAAGACTTTAATGTCCCACAAGATTTTCATGATTTTCAACAACAATATCTTTGTTGTGAAAATTGCGGGGGCCCTCATGAAACTTTTCAATGTCAACCAATGAATGAAGATTATTATGAGCAAAATTCTTGCTATGATCCTAATTCTTTTGGTTTTGACCAATATCAACCCCCGCAGTTTCCCGTCAATTATCCTCCTAAGAAATTTTGCAAGCTCGAGAAGACTTAATGGAAACCATTCAAGCCTTTTTAAAGGAGTATGATCATATACCTCCTAATAAAAAGTGCATGGCTTTATTGCTAGCTGAGGAGAGATTTCTTAAGATTAAGCAAGTTATGAGAGAAGAGCAGAATCAACCTGAAGTTATGCAAGAATTGCTTCTTAAACTTATGGATGATTTGCAAATTCTTAAAGGAAGTCAACAAGAGAAGAAGGAGACGGCAGCTCAAAGTTTTATTCCATATTGGAATTTTTCTATGATTGATGATGAAGAAGCTAGAGACAACTTTTTGAAAGACGTTTGCACCTTCTTAAGGAAGTTTAGTCGTATACCTTTTGGAATAACACCAAAGGTTATATTGATAGCTTGGGAAAGTTTTGGCAAAATTAAAGATGCTTTGATGGACAAGCAATATCAACAAGAGGATATTCAAGAATTGATGAGTAAACTCCTTGAAGATGTGCGAAATATTAGTGAAGAGTTTTCAGAATATATTAATTGTCCAAGCTGGAATCGTCCTCTTTTCTACTTCGACGATGACGATGATGAGTATACTGTTATATGGAGAAGGCCTAAAGCGATTACACCCGATGAACCATCCAAGGAGCCCAAAGACCCTCTAATCATGGGGGAAAAGGAACTTAACATTATTTCTGAAAAGGATAAATCTAGTATTGAGGACCTCGTCCCAATCCCAAGTGGATCCAAGGGTTTTTCTGACGATATTTGTGATAATGATCATTTTGATGCTGAATCTTTGCTTAGTCGAGATATTCTGATCACGTCTCCTAAGATCGATTTTCTTTTTGAGGAGTTCGCCAATATTCAGTTTTCTTTTGGGGGACCCAAGCCATCACTAACTTGGATTGATTGTGCATCCAATATAATCATAACTTTCTTAGGGTGATTGATGCACTGTTATATTTAGAAACATGGTCTAAAACGTTAGTTAACTATGCCTAGGGTTCCTTTTATAGACTAAGGAAACCCTAATGGGCTTTACAAATGCGTATAAAGATAATGCATATCATTTCCTAAGATATCTCATGCATATCTTTAACTCTAACTAATTTCTGCGTAAGCAGACTTAACTATTACATAAACAGTATTAACTATTTAACACTACCAGTACTAATTATGATAATCCTTCTACCAGTACTAACTAAGTAACTAGCAGAACTAACTATAATACACTAACATAATTAAGTCTGTTATACAAAATTCCTAACAAAGCCATCTATGGAGTGGCTAAGGACGTTCGGGCGAAGATAGGAGAATAAGAGGGGACGATTGATTTGTCGGTGGTCCCGATAGATGATTTCAAAGTGGTTCTTGGGTTGGAATTTCTCGATAAGGTACGAGCTTTCCCTATGCCATTTGGTAATTCCTTGTGTATCCTCGACGGTGGAAAGACTTGCATGGTGAGTACGGAGCGGGATGCTAAAAGTGGAGCGAAGACCCTTTCGGCCATGCAATTCAAGAAAGGATTCAACAAGAGCGAGCCTTGCTATTTGGCGGTAACAAGGCTAGAGACGAATAAGGGCTCAAGCAAAGTAAAGGTACCAAGGGTGATCGAGCGGGTACTTGATTGTAGCATCTAGTATTTTTCGATCAATATTAAATCTCGACTCCATTCCTATTTTTGTCTTGAATAAAGTTTTTGTGTTTTACTTGTTAGCCGACTTGATAAAAATCATCAATTTTAATTATTTGAGCGCCGTGATTTAGATATTTATCCGCTTTAGCGTTTGAGAAATCGAAAACTCCATATTTTAGCTTCGAGAGCTTATTTAATTTTCATTTTAATAATTTTCATTTTAATAATTTTCGACTTTTATCCACGTTTGGCCGAAACCGCGTCAAAATAGTATTTTTATAATTTTTAATATTTCAATTAAGTGTTCATAAAACAAATATTGTGGTATAAATGTTTTAGGAAAATAAAAATAAAAATACAAAATAAACATAACATAAAAACCAAACACCCCCTTTCTTTTAATATGCTCCATCAAAACTAGAAACCAAACACACCCTTATATTTTATTTCCTTCTACAAAACCAAAAGCCAAACACCCCTCTAATTTTATAAAAAGCCCATATATAACCCAAACTCTATTAATAAAAACACACAGTATTAGTTTTATAAAAAAAGTCAACTCTCCCTCCCTCTCCCTTCTGTGTTCGACGCAGACCACAACAACACCAACAAATCATCATCAAAACTCTTCCCACTTGATTCCAATCACTTAATCATCACTAATACAATAATCCCCATTATCCTTTTGAAGATCAAACCACATGCAATTGGTTTTTCTCAAGTTTTTGATTTTGAAGATTTTAATTTTTAGGGTTTTAGTCAAATTGGTACAATTGAAGCATTAAGGGTATGTAATCAAGGGTTTTTGCAAGTTATTGGATAATAAAAACTATGGTTTAATCCGTGTTTGATTTCGGCAGCCCTAAGGGTAAATAAGAAGGGTTTTTGTTGATCTTTTGCTTCTAATTATTGTATTATAAGTTGTCTCTAAACCCCTTTTTTCAATTGTTGATTTTTATTTGTATGCATGTGTTTGATTTCATCTTTTATAAGGATGCATGTTCTTGAGTTTGTTTGATTTTGGGTTTGATTATGAACATCATGTTTTGATGTGTGAGATATGTTATTAGGATATGTTATGGTGTTGCAAGGGAATAATTGGTGATTTGGATAAGTTTTAATGGGATTTCTAGGTAGTTTTAGGGACTGTTTTTAGACCAGTAGCAAAATATGGATATTCCTAATAATTTTTGGCCTGGAGCCTATGAATAAATTTCATGATTGGATAGGAATAAGTCTAAGCTACGTATGGCGAATTGGATGGTTTATCAACTCCTCCGGATGAGGGAGTTATGGTCGTTTTATGATTACTAGTCAAATCTGGAACATTGTTTGGAAAATGAGTTAAACTCTAAGTTAATTCTCTAAAATGTAGGATAAGAAAGCTAATCTCAGTATTACACATCTTAATCTAACTTCTCTAAGTGGATTCACTTTAATAGCTATTACGGTTTGGAAAATACGTCAAAATTAGTGTTTGGTAGGAAAACTTGGGACTGCTGCAGACCAGCAGTATAAATGGGTTAATTTCAGCAAACTTTTGGCCTAAGAAGGTCTGGATTATTTTATGGGATTGTAGAAATACGTTCAAGGTACATGTGTCGAATTGGATAGAGCCATATCTCCTTCGGATGAGTGAGATATGACCGATTTATGGAAACTGGTCAGTTCTGAACTACTGTTTGAAAAATGGATTTAACTCCAGATTTTTGCACTAAAGTGTTAGGTTTTTAAAACATGGTTAAACACTAGACATCATAAGCTTTCATCTCTCTTTGAATTCAACTTGATTGCTAATATAGAATAGGATTTATGGCCAAAACCGTAAGGGTTAGAAATTCAGCGAACTTTTTGTTTTGAGTTATGATTAGTAAAAACTCATTTCCCGTGGATTGGTAAATGGTTTGATTGAAAGGCCTAATGTTCTGAAAACTAGACTTAAGTATATTTCCATGGGTGAAAGCCCCATCCTTGTATCTTTTATAGGTTAATAGATATGGTCTTGTAAAGTTGACTAAAAATTCAGCAACATAGTTTAGCCTCTTTCTTGAGAATAAAAGTGCGCCACAGAGTTAATAAGATAAGAATCGCTAAGCGAGACTTAGTAGACACTTAATGTAGTATAAGTATAGGTTCTATACCAATTTGGGGATAAAAAATACTTGGTTAAGTTATAATTCAATGCCATGCATATCTCGGAAACATATCTCGTGATCATTTGATTTACTTTTACGTATCGATCTTCTTTATCATTCTAAGCCGCATTACGTCTTTTAGGTTGTCCTTAGACGCTTCTCACTCATCCGATGATTCATCTACTTCTGGTCTTCATAACTCCTCGGTGAGTTCATAGCCTCATCTTTTCTTCTTTAATGGTTTTCATAACTATTTTTTGGGTGAGAATACATGCTTGTTTTACTAAGCAAAATTATTGATTCCAATTTCATAAGCGTTACATGAATGATTTTACTAAAGATTTTACTTGCTTTTCACAATGGATTTATAATACATGTTTGATACATGGTTGTTTACCATTGAATTTATTAAAGCTTAAATTGCTTACTAAATGATTTGAGATCATTGTTTATCTATTTACAAAACCATGAGTTTTGAACATATACCTGTTTTAAATTGGACACAAGTTCTTGAAGGGTATTTGGTATGTGCTTAATTACACATACCTTTTACCTTTAAAAACGAGTTAAAATAACCAAAAACGGACTTAAAATGCCAAATATATGCTTGTTTTGCTAATTGTGTTGTGCAGGAACGGATAACTAAGAAAAGGACGAAAAACAAAGCCAAAGCGACAAAACCGGACTCGGAATGGAAAAGACTGTGAAAGACAAGCCAAATCAAAGCCGGAAAGTCAATCAAGTCAAAAAGTTAACATAAAAGTCAACTGGTCAAAGTCCAAAGTCAAACCGAAAAAGATAAATCAAACACAAGGACTTTATGAAGAAAATGATAAAATAAACTTTGGGGAACCAAAATTGCCAAATCTCAAAGTTATATCAAGAAGATTGATTTTAAAAAGGGAAATAAATAACTTTGGGGGCCAAAACCTGCAAACCCCCAATGTTTTATAAAAGGGGATAAAAAAAAGAAAATAGAAGGAAGAAGAAAGGGCCAAAATGCCATAAAGCAAGGATGAGTTGTTGATACCATCAAACCTCCAACTTCTGTTCCCGCCAAAAAACATGTACACACTTCAGGATTACAAGCCTCACTATTTACCTTCGTTTCTTCTCCTTTTCTCTGGGATATGCAAGTTCCCCTCCTCACTACCATTTCCACCTGTAAAAAAACCGTGCAAGTGGCAATCCACATTTTCCACATAAGAAAAAGCCGATAATGGCTTAGATTAATTAAAGTAGCATAAGGTTATTAAGGGCTAGGATTTGTTATTGAGTCCTCTAACAGAACGAAGCACAAGGAGAAGAGCTGAAGACTTAGTGGTAAGTATAAATAGGAATAGTGTTAGCCGAAAATCATTCTTATGCTTTATTTAGTTAATCATTTTTTTATTCAGCTTTATTTATGCTTTTTCAAGTTAATTATTGCTTATTTTCCTTTCCATGTACTGTTCTTTATCAATTTATTGTAAGGAATTGAAGTTTTTGGAATTTTATTACCCGTTTTATGTTCCCTATGTTCCAATGTTATTTTAATTGCGTATGTACAAATAGCTTTCTACAAAGCTTATTAGTAGCCTAGGTTAACTTAAAATTCAATAAGCTAAGAAAATTGGACTTTACTTCACGAAATTCACTAAAAATACCAAAAGTTGTGAAATTGGATGATAAGCAAAATTATGATGGGCTTATGGACAATACCAGCTTCATTTTCAATAAGGATGGGCTTATAGAACAAGCTTTTAACGCTTAATTGCCCTTGTTTAGAGCAAAGGGTCTTGTAAGTTCTCATTTTCCTCTTTTAAAGTCATTTTTAGCATTAGCTTATTTCTAGCTTATTTTTGCTTATTTTTCTTTTAGATATGCTTGTTTATGCTTATTATAGCTTATTAGTCAAGAAAATATAGGTGTTGTAGTTTGAATTTCCATTGTGCAAGTTTTTCAATTTTTTAGTGTAATTTAGCCTATTTACTGTCATTTTACTTTTTAGCTTATTCCAGTGCTTATTACTTGTTGCATTTTGCTTATTCATGTATTTTATACTTATTTATCTTACTGTGTTCAAGTTTCATAGCTTATTTCATCTTTATTAAGCTTTTAAGTCCAAAATCAGTTTTTAAAGGGGTGTTTGGCACAAGACCAAAACGGGTCAAAAAGGGTTTTGGCATGGGTTATGGTTACTTGGTCAATTTAAGCACAAGATTTAAGTTACTTTTAAGCTGTTTTTAAAACATTTTTAGTTGGAAAATTGTTTTTCAAAGGTATAAAAAACTTCTTGAAACTGATGAATTTTAAGTAACCCACAAGTGGCTTATTTGATTAAGCACTTGTGGTTTGAGTTTAAGCACAAAAAGAGTGTGTTTTGAGTGTCCAAAAAGGCTGTCAAAAGCCTCTTGTCTTTGGACTTTGGTAAGTCAAAGTTTACCCAAGTCTTTGTGTCACAGTTTTAATAAGCCCCAAACACCTTTTTCACTTTCAAAAATAAGCAAGTAAAATTGATTTTCAGAGGTTGAAAATTGGTGCACAAGCTCCTTAGCTATAGCACTCAATCTGTTTAAGCTTCTTTGTGTTTTTAGAGCTTATTTGACAGCTTAAAATAAGCTGTCAAATAAGCCCTTGAGATTTGCCTTAAAGCTCCCCTGGTGCAAAGGGGGAACTTTAGGGTCATCTTTCTCAGCCATTAGTACAATCTACGCCCACACTTTTTAGCTTAATTTTCAAGAGTCTATAAGGCTCGTAAATAAGCCTCAAGTTTCAAGCCTTAGGAAGCTTATTTTGTGTGATGTTATTTTTAAGCCAAACATGCCTTTGCTGTTCTTAGCCCTTAAGCTGAGGGACTGCTTATTTTTTGACTTTGGCTTATTCAGCTTATTCCATAAGCCCTAACTGTTTCCCAAGAGCTTTTTAGGTTAGGTTAGATATTTAGTTTGTTTATTTCCTTTTTTTAGCTTATTTGTCCTAGCTTTAAGCACTTTAGCTCTTTAAAGCTTAGTTAGCTTTCTGTCATATTAAGCTTTCCACAGTTATTTAGTGTGCTTTTTCCCCCCCCCCCCCCCCCCCCATTGTCCTAGTAGCCTTATTTAAGTTAGATTAGCCCTTAGCTTACCTTAGTTTTGGCCCTGCTTAATTTGCCTAAAGTCCAAAGATTAGAAAAAAATTGGCCTTTAAGCTTAATAAGCCATTTCTGTCAAGTTCAAGCTTATTTTTAAGCTTATTTAGTGGTTTTCAGCAAAAGCTCTAGTTGACAAAGTTGTTAAGCCCCACGAGTACCAATCCTACCCTAGAGTTTGCAAAATAAAAAAAAAGGGGGAAAGACAAGAGGCCGGGTGAGCAAGACTCGAACCCGGGACCTCTCGATACAAACCCCCTTTCACTAACACACTTACCACTGCGCCCTTGGGTCTTTTTCGTTAAAGACTCAAGGGCATTTGTATTTATGTACATTTTTGGGTATTAAGTGTAATAAGCTGTAACAGCTTATTACGGGCTTATTTCTGTAGCTTATTTTTGTTTCTTATTTTTCGTAGGACCATTAGAGTGTCTAGTATTTTTTGTAAATTTTTCAGAATTTTTAGTAATCATTTAATATTTTTTATAATTTAATTTAGTTAAAAGTTTATTAAATTCATAATAAATACAAAAATTATCAAAAAAATATTTTGCTTTTTTAGAAAATTTTCTTTTATCATCTAGTTTGTAGGAAAAATATAAAAGTTTTCGTAGGGTCATTTTTATAACTTTTCATCGTTTAAAGAACGGGTCCGGGTACGGGATTTTGTTTTGACTCGTTTTTGGGTCAAACGAACTCCGTTTTCGGTCTAGTCTTTTTCTCGTTATTTGATCCCTAGAGTAGTTTAGAAGAAAAAATTTCTTCGTAGGCTTATTTTTAAAGATTTTAGGTTTTCCCCCTTTTGTTCGGGATTCGCGGGAATCGGCCCTCGTTTCCTAGTGTAAATTTCGTAATTCAAGTTTTCTAAACTTTTGAGTTCCGTTGTTATCTAATTTGACTTTTTCAACTTCCCAATCTCATTCCTTCCTTCAAACTCAAATCTTCGATCGTATCGATTTACCAGTCCAGCCTCGTTGGGGATAAACGACCCGGGAACACTCTATACTACTTCTCGGTTTCATTGATCTTGTTGGTTTTTACACTTATTTATATATTTTATATTTTACTATATATTATATATATTTACGGTGTGAATCCCAACCAATCAAACATGCTAAAAGTGAAGGGAGGACAAGAAAAATGATGGATGAATACAAGGAGATTGATGAAATTGGACTTAGTACTGAAGATGGAGTTAGTACCGACGGACAAAGAGTTAGTACCGACTTTGAAAAAGTTAGTACTGACAAGCCAAAACTTAGTACTGACGATCTCAAAGTTAGTACTGATGAACAAATGGAAAGTAATGATGATCAAGTTGATGCTTCTGAAGAGATCTTTGAAGGTACTGAAGACCAAAGGGAAGGTACTGAAGAGAAAGTTGAAAGTACCGCTGAGCAAAAAGAAAGTACTGAAGAGCAAACTAAGGAAGAAATTGCTACTCAAACTTCTCAAACATCCACTCAAACACCCACATCTATGATATTTGGTGATGATGAAACAATTGCTACACTTCTCAGAACATGAATTAAAGACAAAGCTATCTCCACAGAAAAAAGAAAGGTGTAGAACTGAAGGATTTGAAATACTGATAGACCTAGGCCTACTTCTACAAGATCAACACTCACTTTAAAGCCTCTTCCAAAAATTGATCCTAAAGACAAAGGGAAGAAAAAGATTGAAGAAGAGGATGAAACTGAAAGTGAAGATGATGACATTCCTCAGGCTGTGAAGAAGTTCAAGCAGCTTGAGAGTGATGAAGAGTTGGCTAGGAAAGTTCAAGAAGATTGGCAAGCTGAAGAGGAGAGAAAAAGAGTAGTTGAAGAACAAGCTGCAAATGAAGCTCTCATTAAAGACTTTGATGATATAAAAGCAAGAATTGAGGCAGACAGAATTCTAGCTGAGAAGCTTCAAGAGCAAGAAAGAGAGCAGTTCACTATAGAAGAAAGAGCAAAGTTCCTTCATGATACAAATTGCTGCACACCGAAAAGTTCCTTGCTCAACAAAGATCACAAGCTATAAGGAATAAACCTCCAACCAAGAATCAACTCCGAAATCAAATGATAACCTACTTAAAGCATGTGGGAAACTTCAAACATGCTAATTTGAAGAGCAGGAAGTTTGAAGACATACAAGCTTTGTAAAAAAGATTAAGAGCTAATGAACATTCATCCCACTGGGTCTCTAAAGATGAAAAAGTTTTATTCAAAGAATAAATAGAAAAGAGTTGAGTTATCTAAAAGAGAAGTGAGCAAGGAAGAAACCAAGAAGAATGTAAGGATAAGAAGTAGCAGAAAAAGAAAACTGGGTAACTAAAAGAAGATGCAGTCAAGAAAAAGGAGATGATAATAAACACACTTCTAGTGATGATCTGACAAAGAAAATGAAGAGTTAGATTGGTGCTGAAAATAGCAACAGATGAGGACAAGGAAGCAGATTATGAGATCCTTGACAGAAAATATCCTATCATTGACTGGAAGATAGAGTGTCTTGGAACAAAACCACAACTTGATGAAGCTAAAACCAATGAAGAGATTATTTTGAATGTGGTAACAAGAAGTAATGGACAGCAAAGACACTTTAGTGTTTTAACATCAGTATTGTCCATATATGATAAGAGAATCTAAATGCTATTTTCAACTGGTAATGAATAATTTACCATGATAGATGCCTGAAGGTTTTGAAAGAGTTCTTTGGGGAGAATTTAATGTTTTTGTTCAATCCAGATGAAAAGAGAATATTGGAGGCTCCAACATGAATAAGAAGATAATCATTTGGAAGTGCCAGTTCCTCAGAGTACACATTTTCTTTGATGACTAATGAAGGAGTAGTCATTCATATGCTAACAGAGAAGAAGTATCCGTTAAAGAAGGAAATACTGGTGCAAATGCTAAATCTTAAATTGGAGTCTGAAGAAGAAAGTACAATGGCATTGGAATTGATACGATTTATCACGGGGGAGAAGGTACTTGCTGATTAGAAATCTGAAGCTAAGCAAGACTGATAGGAAGTGAGAAGGGATAGAGTGTGCTAACCACCACACAAAAAATGGTTACAATTCACCAGCTTAACAGGCAAAAAATTGCTAGTCCAACAGCAAACGGCTTTGGGGTAAAGACTTCTCAAATCCGTTGATGGTTTACATTTAGTCCAAAAATTGTAGGTAATCAACTCACCTTGTTTTCTTAGTTTTTTTTTTTCTTCTAGGAGATGATTTGGCTAGTCCAAGATCAAACAGTTTCTTGTAAAGACTAATCAAATCTGCTATAGCTGATATTTGTCTAAAAACTATATGGTTTTTCAATGCAGCCAGTTATTAAAAAAGGAAAGCATTGCTATTCCCAAACTCAAACGGTATTTGGTAAAGACAAATCAAATCCGTTGATGGTTGACAGTTTACCAAAAACTGTATGGTAATTAACTCACCATATTCTTAGATGAAGAGTTATCTATCCCAGAGCAAACGACTACTGGTAAAGGAACATCAAATCCGTTAATGGCTGGTAGTTTGCCAAAAACTACAAAGCCAACTTAGTTGGTTTGCAGGATAAAGATGTTGCTGAGTAGCTGAAAAGATGTTGCTGAAATTGCTGAAAAGACAAGGTTACTGCTAAAGAAGGATAGAGGTCTAGACATAGAAAGATAAAGAAATGTTTGGATACATCCTCGTGAGAAGCTTAAAGAATAGAAGAAACTTGAAGTTAAAAAAGTTTTAACATTCATGTTTAAAGGAGGAAGTTAAGGGGGGGGGGGATTAATGTTCTCTTAACTTAGTACCGATAAGTATTACAATAGTTAGTACCGACAGCTATACTTTGTACCGACAGTACAAAGTATAAGTAACTGTTAAGTAGTTAGTACCGTTAGTATAAAAGATAGTTAGTACCGTGAAAGAAATTTAAAAGATATTATGAGATATGTCAGAAAGTCATGTAAGACTTTTAGGGTTATCCTTAGTTTATAAAAAAGGATAACTGTTGACATAGATATACACAGATGAAATAGACGATTACAACAAATACACAATATAATAGTTAGCAATCTGTAACCCTCAAAGAACACTCTAACAAAAGTTTGTTATCAGTTTAATCATATTCTTTCTTTACTTGTGTTAAGATTCCGCATTTACAATTGTATTCAAGTCATTGTTTCTACTTTGTCATTGTATTTATACTCTAGCTATATCCTTTATAGCAGTAAAGCTTCCATCAGATAAGGAACCACATAATCAGCTTTTCCATCATCAAATTACCATTTTAGCTCATAAAATCTCTCTGTATGTTTTTGATTTTTTTTAATTCTTTTTACTCACAATTCTCTCTGTCTGTTTTTTATTTCTCTCAATTTTTTTGCTCACATTTCTCTCTTTCTAGTTTTTATTTAGCTCTCTTTCTATTTTTCAACTCACCACATATCTCAATTCTTTTTCTCACTAATTCACTCTGTCTATTTTTATCACACAGCTCTCTTTCTGTTTTTTCCACTCATAAATTCTCTCAATTCTTTTTCTCACTTAATCACTCTGTCTATTTTTATCACACATCTCTCTTTCTGTTTTTATTCTTACCAACTCTCTCAATTCTTACAATATTAGTTATACCAGCAGTATTAAGTATAACTAACGTATTAACTCAGCAGTATTAAGTTACAAGTACTTACTCCAATTTCATCCTTAGCAGCTTTTTCATTCCATTCCAAACATCCTTCCATTAATCAAGACTTCAGAGATTAAGCATTCTAATACTTGCAATCAGATATTGAAATCTGCTAACATCAAATGCTTTTGTGAGCAAATCTGCAACATTCTGGTCTGTGTGAATTTTGATCATCTATATAAGCTTCTTCTCATAAGAATCTCTGATAAAGTGATGCCTAATCTCAATGTGCTTTGTCTTTGAATGAAAAACAGGGTTCTTCACTATGCATATAGTACTCTCATTATCAATATGAATCTTAATTTGCATAAAGTTATATCCATAATCCAGCAATTGATTTTGGATCTAAAGCACTTGTCCATAGCAATTGGAAGCAGCTATATACTCAGCTTCAGTTGTGGAATTAACAACCATAGTCTGCTTCTTGCATTGCCATTAAATCAATCTATGCCCTTGGAATTGACAACCTCTTGTTGTGGACTTCCTATCTAAGCTTGCCATCAATCACTGTTCATAAATGCTACTAAATCAAAAGGTGAATCCATAGGATACCATGCCCAATTTAGTGACTTTTAAGTAACTAAAGATCCTTTTCACAGCAATGGGAATGTGAAATTTTTAGAGATTGACTTGGAATCTTCTCAAGCACATACGGCAAACATAATATCAGCCTTGAAAAGTAATACCTCAATGATCAATCATTGAATCTATACAAATGTTCATCTATATCTTCACCATCTGCATCTTTGAGCAAAGGCTTATGGGTTTCCATGGGTGTGCTTGCTGTTTTGACATCACTAAAGCCAAATTTCTTCAAAATCTCAGTCACATACTTGTCTTGGCTTATGAAAATCTCATCTTCCTTCTGCTTCACTTGCAGTCCTAGGAAGAATGTGAGTTTACCTATAGAATTCATTTGAAACTTCTTATGCATTATTTTCTCAAACTCAATGCAT
Source organism: Tanacetum coccineum (assembly GCA_026074375.1). Lineage (NCBI taxonomy): Eukaryota > Viridiplantae > Streptophyta > Magnoliopsida > Asterales > Asteraceae > Tanacetum > Tanacetum coccineum. Next base: position 24,427 of record BQNB010072449.1, read on the forward strand.
AATGACTTCTTTGTAGAACCAAAAATGATATCATCCCCATACACTTAAACTAACAGTATATCACTTTTGACCCTTCTGATAAACAAGGTCTTGTCTATCTTTCCTCTCTGAAACCCATTGTCCAACAAATAAGTTGATAAGGTTTCATACTAAGCTTTGGGAGCTTGATGCAGTCCGTAAAGTGCCTTTTCTATTTTGTATACTATGTTAGGGAAGTCTGGATCTTCAAATTCTTATGGTTGATAAACATAGACTTCCTCTTCAATCTTTCCATAAAGAAAATCACTTTTGAAATCCATCTGGTACACCACAAAGTCTTTAAATGAGGCATAGGCTAAGAATAACATAATTGCTTCAATTCTGGAAACAGAAGCAAAAACTTCATCATAGTCTATCCCTTCTTCTTGTGTGTACCCTTGAGCAACCAACCTTGCTTTGTTCTTAATCACAATGCCTCTTTCATCCTTCTTGTTCCTGTAACCCTATTTAGTGCCTATGGCCCTTTTGCCATTTGGTAAATCCACCAGGGTCCAAACCTTTTGTAATTTAAATTGTAGAAGCTCATCATGCATAGCTTTAATCCAGCTTGGATTACCTTCTTGGGTTCTTGTGATAAAAAGCAAGCAAACAAACAAGTTGAAAGTCTTTATGGGTTGTTCTTTGCTGAACTAAACTAAACAAACCATGTTCTTTCAAATTCCTTGGTCCATTCTTCTTGTTTGAGTGTTGAATTTTAAGTCTCCAATAATTTGGTTCAAACTGATGATCATTGTGTAATTCTTGTAGTTGGAATATGAACTGACAGGCATAAATGCATCAAAATTGTCATGTCACCTCTCACTCAACATCTTCATCATCATTTGAATAGACAATATCTTCCAATTCATGTATATTTAGATCATCAGCACATCCATAGACTATATTTTCATCAATAGCATTATCCTCTATGCCAGCAGCTTTAACAGTTAAACTATCATTATTAACAGTGTTAGTGTTGTTGACATTTACATCCTTCTCTTGATTAACTCTTGGCTCCTCTGTACTTGAAACCTCACTTTCTACTTTCCTGAGCCTCAGCATCCTTCATTTCCTCCTCTCCTGATGGTTTGAATCCAGCATCAGAAGAATCCTTTGAATTAGAAGAGAATGGTAGATCTTGAGTCCATAATAGTAGCAGTATGTAATCTTTGCCAGGTACTGTCTCCACTCTAGCTTTACCTACATCATCACATGCTTTTGTACCTGCATTACCATTAGACTGATTCCCTGCAACAACTGGCTTATAGTTCATGATTATGTATGCATGCTATATTAAAAAATACAGTACAATCGGATTCGTTGTGACCATGATTCGTAATCAGTCCTATCAAGCATAGGAGGGTGGGTATCGAAACCGGCCGCTTGAATATCATCAAAATTACTAGACACGATTGATTGTTTATGTTATGATAAACTTTGGATCGGTACAATGATTAGTGATTGTATGTTAAAAGTGATGATTGTTTGTTGATAAAGGTGATATGTTGTTTGTTTGTGATTTGGTTTGGTTTAATTAAGTTTGTGAAATGCAATACACATGTCTCAGTCAGGAAATCTAGACAAGTCTCAGTCAAGAATTTCAGACAAATCTCAATGTTGAGGATTAGAAAAAACTCAGTGAGGTATCCTAGATAAAACGCAGTCAAGAAGCAAAGACAAAACGCAATGAAGTATTTTTTTTGCCAGAGATTCTTTCAACCAAAACGCAATTAGGGTCTTCAACTTGGGACAAAACGCAAGACACAAAACGCAATGAGAAGGAGACAAAATGCAGTGATGTGTCTTGGGCAAAATGCAATCAACTCTTGAGACAAAACACAATCAAGAAATTAATTGGGCAGAGTTTCTCCTAGTCGAAACGCAATAAGGGTCTTCAACTTGAGACAAAACGCAACATACAATACGTAACTTGAAGAAATAACCAAAACGTAGTACACAAAACGCAACTGACAAAACGCAACTGCTGTACTACACTAGAGGACAAACCGCAGTGTACTATTCTCTGACAAAACACAGAGACAAAACGCAACTAAGAAACGTCTTCCAGGGAGACAAAATGCAGTTTCCAAAAAAGCTTCAAATCACCAAAAATCACCCTTTTGAACGTTTGAGCTTCGATTTTCTTGCACAACTTGGTACTAGAAGGTTAAAACTACACTAAAAACACTAACTTTAACACCACAAACGTGAGAATCAAATAAAGCCAAATAGAAAACCATAAACCTTCAAAAACCAAATTTTTGATCAAATCTTCCAAGAGAAACGCACATACAATCTATGTAATCATCCCATGGGCTCTGATACCAATTGTAGGATATTGGATATCATAACACAAGCCTAGGAATGATGGGTTAGCCAAATTTCTAGAGAGAGAAAGTGACTAGTCTAGTGAGAGAAAACACCTTTAAGTGTGTGTATTATGAAATGAACAACCAACCCCTTCCCATGGCTGGAAAGGGGTATAAATACATGTGTTTAGATGCCCTAATGGGCTATGGTATGGGCTTACAAGTGGGTAAATGACTCGGCCCAATATCATGAGTCATACGCTTACGATTAAACTACGAACTATGCTATTCTAGACAATACACGGGGTGACCGAGTCTTTTTCTTAAACCTAACACATCACAACAGAGGTAGCATCTTTCTTAAAAAGCGATTGTTCATGTAACTTGAGCATGGTATGCAGCTCATTTACAGTCTTCCCGGTGCCATGCATATTGTAATTCTTGACGAATCCATCATACTCCTTAGACAGAGAGGTTAAAATTAAGCTTACTACAAGGCCTAATGACATGGAGTAACCAATTCGTTCCAATTTATCTATGTAGCTCTTCATCTTTAGAACATATTAGCTCATAGATTGACCCTCTTCTTGTCTAAACTCGTGAAAAGCTCTCACGATTTGATGGAGTTCAGGTTCTGATTGTTGTAAACATATAGTTTTCAATTCCTGAAGCATGTCATAAGCAAAAAAGTGTTTAAGGTTCTTTTGGAGTTCTAGCGTCATGCTTACAAGCATGAGGCAATCATTATCCTTAAATGCCTTAACCCAACGAGTGTGGGCAACAAGAGCATATGGAGGAATATGTTGTCCAGGAGCATGAACAGGAGCAGCGGGTATGAAATGCTCCAAATAGGTCAAATTATCCACAGCTGCAAGGACAATCCTCATATTACGGTACCAATCGATAAAGTTAGGACCAAAAAGTTTCTCTTTCTCAAAGAAAGACCTGAAAACATAATTGTTTACAACTTGACCATCCATCTACAATGAAAAACAAAGTTCAAAATTTAGTATTTTTGATAATTTGTTATTAAAGAAATTAACTACCTAATTAATTACTAAAAGACTAAGACCCTAATTGAACTTCTACTTATTACAAAAAGTCTGACCAACTAGTAAACAAATGGGGCAAGAGGTAAGCGGCTTGCGTTAATTGCATTAAAAATGCAACTCTTAGTTTTATGAGACTCATGGCATTAGTAACACATATAGTAATGTCATGTGGCATGTTTTGTCTCATCTTATGCCTCGGGTTGAAGGTGTGACCAACCATACTCGATTAAGTCAACCAATGCAAGAACGTGCAAAAATTAACATCGGTCTGACCAATAGAGAAAATTTCCCTTGGGTTACAATTCACCTAAGGTGTGACCAGAGAGTGATAAACAATTGGAAGTGTTCTTGGATTGGGCGGCATAGAATTAAATTATGCATAGGTTATTCACATAAGTTTTGACAAATCGTGTATCAAAAAGTATATAGATAAGCATACATACATCTTTGTAACACAAGTTAAGAAACCAATTTTGTTAACCTTTTAGGTGCACTTTTATCGTGGGAAAATATTAAAGAATGACCAACCCTGTATTGTACTCTGCATGTGTCAAAAGACACAAGTTCTTCAAATAATTACCACATATGTCGAAACATTTAATGGCACGTGAGAAAATTAAAGATCAATCAAACCCTGGACCACTTGCTAAACCATGTATCTGCAAGAACTCACTAGAGCAAATTACGGTATAAACATACCAAATGTGTTATGCCTGGCAAGTCATTAGTGTAATAGCAAATTTCGTCATTGATAACAACACAAAAACTTTAAATCTATAATTAAAGTTTATTAAATCAATTTTTTCGAGCAAGTTCGTCGCGAGAGAAAATTATAGTGTAAACCTAACCCGACTTTATGACACATAAACTCGCAAGAATATTAATTTATTTAAATCTAATTTTAATAGTTCAACATCCATTTAATATCAACAAACTCTTTTTGCATATAACAAGTCACAAGGAATAATATATGTATAAAACAGACAGAATTAAACCAATAATTCGAGGAAGTTAAAGCGGCAACATTACAATATAAATTTACATCCTCGATAACTAGCCAGAATCAGTGATTTAATTAAAACAAGTTTTGATACTTATATAGCCCGTTTTAATATTTTAAAAATCTTCTGCATATATATAAACAATTCACAAGAAAAACATATAAGCACATAAAACAGATAGAAGAGGGGGTAAAGGTGAAGACAAACTCTTATATTGCGATAAATTAAATAAAGCAATAAAACACATGAAGATCCGAGTTCTTAATCTTTATTACAGAGGAGTCTTCCCCAATTGGAGAATCAAAAGGCTCTCACTTGCTTTTGGAACAAGTCTAATGGAACAAATGAGCCACATACATCAAAATTAATTGATTGGGTGAGCCTTAAGACCGAAAAACTTGTAAAACTCCGTGTTACACAATTAACAATTTAATATAGATCTCGCCCTTTTTTACTTCTTAACCGGTTAATATATTCTAAGATGTTATTGTCACGATTTTCAAAATAAAACAATTAATTAACATGTACGAAGCAGAAAAAATATTGAGAGGTAGGAAACCTACTCTAGATTATTTTAAAGTATTTGGAAGCAAGTGCTTCATATCAAGTACGAAAGATTACCTCACCAAGTTTGACGCAAAGTCATATGAAGGTGTTTTTCTAAGATGTTCTAAAAATAGTAAAGCCTATATAATTCTCAACAAACACATGATGAAAGTCGAAGAGTCCTTAAATGTGACATTTAATAAAAGTCCCCCCCCCCGCTTAAAACATCATCTTTAGAGGATGATAATTTAGTCTAAGAAGAAGCTATCGAGGTTAGTGAAAAGAGAAATGATATAGAAAATGAAACTTTAGAAATTGACAAAATAGTGAATATTAAGGAATATAAGAGTCATCCGTTAGATAACGTCATAGGAAACTTGTTGATCCCAATAGAATAGATCTTGCTTAGCTTGTATAAGGCTAAGTTGTATTGAATAAATTCAAAACAACTATGATAGAAACTTTGATTGTGAATATCAAAGACTATGCGGAATCTAGTCAAAGATACTAAGAAGAATTTCAATGAAACAATAATGAATAAGATTAATAACAAACAGTTTATCAAACTTTCAGCCTCAATATAATACGAACACTCTTAATAGTGTTAGGGTTACAAAACCTTGAAGCTACATGGATAGAACAATGAAAAGATATCAATCTTTATGCCCTAGGACCTCCTTTTATACACCAAGGAGTCCTAACTGGCTTACAATGTTTTTCTAAGTTATCATGATCTTCTAAACAAATAACTTTATACGTATCTTTTACAAAAATATCTCATACATATCACATAAGCAATCTTTATCTTCAATCAATCTTTATCCATTAGCAGTTGTAACTCTGTCAGCAATTGTAACTTTGTACCAGCAGCATTAACTCTGAACAAGCAGTTGTAACTTTGTACCAGCAGCACTAACTGAGTACAAGCAGCATTAACTACTTAGAATATTTTCTTCATTCTTCATCAGCAGTACTAAGTTACACTAGCAGTACTAACTTTACTCTAGCAGTACTATCTTCACTCTAGCAGTACTAACATTACTAACAGTAGTAACTAACAACACTAATATACACTAGCAGTAGTAACTTATACTAGCAGTAGTAACCAGCAATACTAACTACTTGGTATATTTTTCATAAAGATTACTAACAGCATTAATTTATGCTTAGCAGTACTAACACACACCTAAGCAGTCTTAACTTCCAAACAACATCAAGAAGCTTTTAATCCCAACAATCCTCCCCTAAAGTTGATATTTATCTTCAAAATCTCAAGTTTCTGCATTGAAAGCTTCATAATCACCAGAAGGATGCTTCTAAACACTTCATTGAGGTACATAGCCTTCCTTAAGCTGTTTCTTGACCAATCTGAGAAGCACAAATGCCATTTCACATTCATAATCAACTTGGAGCTTCACATCATTGAACATCTGATGTAGTGTGTGCTTTGTAAGTAGATACATCTTCTCAACCAATAGATAATAAAGTATGTTCCGCATTGTCACACAATGAACTCCACAAAAATCATAAAGCTTCCAGTTCAGCACTTTAACTAACCCTTGTTGATTCTTCCATACATTATCTCTAAGATGATGTTCAAACATGGTCTTCAAATTAAGATGTAAGAAAATATCCATGTAATTCACTTGCTCTGTCTTCTTAAATCTTGCTTTGACTATACTCCAAAGAACTTCCAAATCTTCTCTGTCAAAGTTTTTAAGCATCCTTCCAAAAGTTAAATACATCTGAGAATTACCATCTGCTCTGATAATTTGGAAATAGCTTTTCTTCCCTTCTTTGTAGATCTTGTAGTTAACAATGGTTGGAGATTTGGTAGATAAAGGTGTAGCTTCAATAGTTACATCATCTCCATCATCTGAAATGATTTCCATACATTTCTTAAGCTCTTCAGTTTCTTTATCATCATCCACCTTTTGCTTCTTTGAGTTTTCTTTTTTCAGAGCTTCTGCTCTCTTTGAGCTGCTTTCTTGTGTTGTCCCTGCTTTAGCTTTCTTAGTACTATCCTCTACTCTCTTTTCACTACCTTTAACCAACTCTGTTTTGTAGTCAACAAAAGTGTTAACTCTTTTGAAAGCTTTGTCAAACATGTCCTTGATAACTTCAAACTTGAAGCCCTTCAACTGTTTCAGAGTGTATCCTTCCATGTTTTTCAGATAGTTATAATATAGCTTTCTTTGTTGAGCTTGAGTTGGTGGGTTGGTCCTATTTTCTCTTGCTCTCATTTCTACAAAGTGTTTCTTTCTAGCTTCTAAGAGATGTACAAACAACTTTGACTTTTCTTCAATACTCAACTGCTCTTGTTCTTCTACTTGTAATTGTTAAGCCATTTGATAGTCAGCATCCATCATTGCTTGTGTGTTATCCCATGATTCAATTAAAGCTATGTTGGCTTCTTCTTCCTTTTGTCTTGTAAGCCTCTCTTCTTCTTCTTCTTCTTCTTCTTCTTCTTCTTCTAATTTAGCTTGTAATTGAGCTTGAAGATTTAGAGTAACCTCTTGATCATACATAATCTGATCCTTCTTCTTTAAAGGCTTCTCAGACTCAATCATTTTTGCCTTGCCTTTGTCCTGTGAAGGTTTTGATGCAGCTGTTGTTATTGTAGTTGTTGTTCTAAATTCACTTGCCTCTTGAATCATAACCCCTAACTTTGGGTTTTGCAACTTTGATCTCTATTAAAGTCTGAGCCAGGGTTAATTTATCAACAGTTGTTGTTGTTGTAGCACTTTTAGTAGTAACTTCAGCAGTACTAACTACCTTTCAACCTCAACTTCTTGCTCATCTAAAACACTTGTATCAAATATTAGGTTATCATCATTCCTCCGCTAAGTCTCATCAATCAATGTAACCTCTGCATCAGCATCAATATTAGCTATTTTCCTCCCCTGTTTGGATGCATTATCTTAATCACCCAAACTAGCTTCATTAGAGGATTCTACCCTTCTAGCTAAACCAACCTTCCTTAACCTTTTGAGCCCTAGAGTTTTTGACTTATTCCTCCTCTCTAGCTTCTTGACATTCTTCTTTAGACTAGCAATTTCACTATCTTGAGCAGTCTTGGCCTTC
>BQNB010072450.1:0-32435 GCA_026074375.1 Tanacetum coccineum
GGATAATGGCATAATTAGTCCTTGTGTTTGATTTAAGAAAAGGTGTAGTAATGTATAACTTTCAACTTTGGCAGTTTTGGTCCTTGGAATTATATAAAAGGGTAATGGGCCCATTAAGCCTTAGGGACCATTTGTGTAACATTTAAACTTGGATGGACTGAAATGAAACATTTAGGATTTGTCCTTTTGTGAGTTGGCTTTTCTTTGCTAGGGTTTGACATTCTTTGACTCAGGTTTGACCATTTTTTCTTGCTTTGGCTCTGAATCTTTGGCTTCTCTTGTGCTCTTCCGTTTCTCGTGTCCGTGTTTGCCCGTTTTTGACTGTTTTCTTGTGATTTTTGATATATCCGTACCTGCACACACAAAACATAAAAACAAGTATATTTTTGCCATTTTTAGTTTGTTTTGGGCTTAATTGGGCCATTTTAGGTATAAACAGATATGTGTATTTTACACTTATCACCGTTTATCGCGCCCCTATCGTTTGTCGTACCAATCGTGTCATCCTTGATAATCTGAATAACCTTGAATTCCTCTACTTATTTCCATTTCTATTTTAATTTCGAGGACGAAATTTTCTTTTAGAGGGGAAGAGTTGTAAAACCCAAAAATTTGAATTTCATTTCATTTGGTTAATTTTGAATATAACCTAAAGTTTATTAATAAGCATTTGAAATTAAAACCTTAGGTTATAAATATTTGTAAATATTAAAGATATAACATAAGATATGTTGTTAATAAAAAAATATAAATTCCTAATTTAAATGAATAAAATCCGCCTCCCCCCCAAATGATAATAAAATATTTTTGATTTTTGGTTATTTAGGTTTATTTACTTTCCTTTCGTGTTTAAAACCTATTTTAAGTATTAAGAGTAAAATGGTTTTAGTAAATATTTATGTAAACTTCAAAATGGAAGAAAATATTTTTGTCCCCCCTCCTCTTTGAATGTAACCGGCCATATATGGTGTATAAACATACCATATCTTTTATTTTGTTAGAAACATATATTTTAGGAATGAAGTGTGCATAGTGTGAAATCTTTCTAAAGGAATAAAAAGATTTTGTCCCCTCCTCTTTTCCCTATAAAATCCGGCCCCTCCTTCCCCATTCTCCATATTCTCTCAAAAATTTCACTCCTAAAAATCTTGTGTAATCATCTTTAGAATTCGCAAGAAGAAGTTGGTGATTCGGGTAGAGTTTTCAAGCCTTGGTGTTCTTAGTGTGATCCTTGATTCTTGGTGTTTGTTCTTGTTCTCATCTTGGTCTCTATAGGTAATTCTTGATTTCGTTTCACTCTTATTGTCACCATGATTACATATGCAAACGTTTTCATAAAAACCTAAAAGATTGTAAGAAATAATGTGTTAATGTTCTTGTTAATTTCTCTAGGGTTTAATCTAATTAAAATGGTTAAATTACATGTTATGAAACCCTAGATATCATTAATGATGTAATTAATAAGAAACTGCAAGATTAGAAACCTTAGGATTGGTTTTAATGGGTGTTAATTAAGGTTTTCATGGTTAATAATATTGGGCATAATTTTAGGTCATGTTCAACGGGGTGTATCTTAATGATAAAATTGATTTTAATATGATTCTTGAGCCTAAGACTAAATTCAATGATTCTAGTTTCTGGAAAGGTTGGTCTCATAATTTTTCAAGGTCGGGAAGGTTGGTTTTTAGCCTTTACAAGATTAAGTGTCAAAACTGGAAAGTCTGTCCGAAAAATTCAGTTGTAGTATTGGATTTTTAATTCTCAAACCATAACGAATTAGCCTTTGAAATTTACTTGGGTTATTCTTCATGATACTAGCTACGGCCATGATTGTTTAAAGATTTTTTTGAATTGTCTAAGTATGGTAAATACGCGTCAACTTTTCAAAGGTTCTGTCAGGTCAAAATTCGGGTCTGTTTTGGGTAACAAGGGTCAAAGGGATACTTAAACATGGAAATAAATTAAACCAATAATCATGAGTATATTAGACATATGTAAAAACCTCTGTAATTTTTGGTGTAATTTTTGAAGATGTTTTTATGGGTCCTTTAAGTATGGAAATTTATCTTAAATAAGTAGTCAAAATCTGAAATTTTTGGAAACCTTAATTAAGTCAAGTAAACTCTATATTTAGTAAGATCAAGTAATAAACTTATGAAATAAGATAGATAATAATATGTGATCATGGATTTATGTAGATTTGGTGAAGAGGTTTTGATCTTTTGTCTTCGTGTTCGTTCTCTCCGATTGCTTTTTCGTTAAGGTACATATATTCTGTCCTTTTAGTAAGGACACTTCATTTTCATTTGTTTGGCTACTTGATCTATTTGATATTCATTTGATATTCCTTTGATTTGCTATCCGTAATCATGACTCGTTTGATGTTGACAATCCGTTTGATTCGATATTCGTTTGTATGAATCCGTTGGTTCTTGTTTGGAATATGCTATGAGATTCGTTACTATATTTGGAACATTTGAAACTTGATCATTGTTATCTTTTGCCTATCTCTTTGCCCGAGCTATTTGTAACTAGTCATGGAGGTACCATGACCATGTCATTGATGCACCAATGGCATGAAACTATCTGTGGCGGTGTGATTAGTCCACGGCGTTCCCTTTTGTATGTGCACATATTATGATTTGATTATATATGTTCATACACTCGCCATAGTGCTTGTGTATATGGATATGACTTTGTTTTGCAGGGAGCGTATGGATGCATTCTAGGTACTTTGTTCCGTTCAGTTCAGGTGAATGGCTGTGTGTGTGCAATACACCGCATTTCACATTTGGTAGGGTATATCTGGAGTCTGCAGCTCCCATGTATTATGACTATTTGATTATTTGTTTAGGGTTTATTCATGTATCATGTTTAGACATTTGTTTGGGCTCGTGGGTAAGAGTCCCAAAGTGAATAGATCTTTGTAGCCTGCTAAGGGTGATAGCCAACTTGTATAAATACAAATTAACTATAGAGAAACACTGACTATGAATACTTATTGTATATACGGAATCTACACAATAGTATTAAAAAGAGTAATAAATACTAAACTTTGATTTCTATTAATCTACTAATAAAGATTACAGATTACAACTATGAGATAAGATTGTATGAAGATGAGAACTGTGTGTTGTCAAATGTGTTCCTGAAAACTCTACTAATGTTGTAGGATTCCTTTTATAGACCAAGGATAGACCCTAACAGGCTTACAAAACGCGTAAAAGATAATACATATCTTTTCCTACAATATCTCATACATATCTCTTAAACGGTACTAACTATTTTATACTAACGGTACTAACTATCTGAGCAGTACTTAACACTTTGTACTGTCAGTACTAACTATAACAATCGGTACTAAGTATATACCTAACGGTACTAAGTCAGGAATGTATATTTCCTAACAATCCTCCCCTAAACATGATTGTTTAACTTCATGTTTCTTTAGGTTAATCTTCTTAAGTTCTTGGAGGATGTATCCAAACACTTTAACACATCTTGATCTTATCTTTAAACACTTTCTATCTTTATCAACATCTTTAGCTTTCCATCTTTATCAGCAACATGTCTTTTCAGCAACAATCCAACTAAGTTGGCTTTGTAGTTTTTGGTAAACTACCAGCCATAAACGGATTTGATTTTCCTTTACCAGTAGCCATTTGCTCTGGGGTTGTCACTCTTTTATTTCAAAAATAGGTGAGTTTTATAACCAACAGATTTTTGGTAAACTTCAACCATCAACGAAATTGATTTGTCTTTACCTAAATAGCGGTGCTTTGGACTAGCACAGCTTCATATACCCTAACATGGTGCATTTGATAAACATAAAAGTTTTTAGCAAACTATCAGATATCAACAAAAAAAATAAATTTAAAAAAAATTTTTGAGTAGTCTTTACCAAGAACTGTTAGATCTTGGACTAGCCAACACTTCAACCATGAAGCACAAGGTGAGTGAGAACCCTACAATTTTTAGGTAAATTGTCAACTAATGGATTTGAGAATCTTTACCACAAAAGCCGTTTGCTATGGACTGCCAGTTCTTATTCCTATTTAAGCATGGTGAACTGATGCCATTTGTTGTGTTGGATGTTAGCGCAACACTCAAAACCCTTCTCATCTCATTTACAGCATCACTCTTCATCAATCTGTTGCTTAATAAATCTGATCAAATCAAGTGCAGCAGTACTTTCTCTTTCAACTTCCAATCCAAGATCAAGCATCCTTTGCAATAAATCCTTGGAAAGAGGATATCTTCTTTCAACTAACATATGGATGAATGTCCCATCTATAAGTTCTAGTATGTAAACTCCACAAGCTTCATACAATCTCCAAGTAACAATCTCCCAATCTTGTTGATCATCCCAGAAATCACTTTAATCATTTTCTTCTTGTGAGGATTCCATCATTATCTTTAAATCTCCTCAAAGAATCAACTCAATTCCTTCTAGTGTAATTTCTGAGTACTGCTCCATCACCAAATCATACAAGTGAAATAAATCTTGTATATCAAATATATGTAGTACCTCCAATAGACAGTTGAATGCTCTCAAGTTCCCATTTGCTCTGTAGATAACAAGATAGTCTCCATCTGGTGACGATACCTTGTTCAACCTAGCAATGACAGATTTTCTCTCCATTATTTCACTATCCATTGTACCTTCAAATGTAACAATCTTCAAACACTTTCTGTGCTCATCATCATAATCAACATCTGATTATGGTCTTTTCCTTTTCCTAGCAAGCATCTTTATATGACCACCCTTCCTTTTCTTTGTACCCTACTTTGACACATCTACCTTAGCAAGTACCTTTGCTGTGTCTTCTTTCTTTGAAGTTTCTTTAGCAACCCTCTTCTTTAAAATTTTTCTGATCAGGGACTTTTTAACTCCCTTCCATGATCTCATAATCCTCCTTCATCCTCAGTGAACAACAGCATAAACTTCATCAAACCTTTTCACTTTCCTCATATATAGCTTGTAAGTCTTCAAGTTGTTTCTTTAGTGTCTGAGTGTTTTCTTGTTTCCCAACATGTTTCAAATAAGCATCATTTGCTATCCTTGAACTGAGTGTCTTGTAGTAGGTTATTTCGTATTGTAATAGCCTCTTTGTTCTGCAAGAAAACCTTTCTTTGAGCTGCAATTAGTATCATTAAGGAAACTTTGCTCTCTCTTCCACAGTGAACTGCTCTCCTCTGTTCATCTTGAAGTTAGAGCTAGAAGTCTATCAGCTTCAATTCTTGCTTGGATAAAATCATACTCATTTGAAAGGGCAGTCTTTATAGCTTCTTCTTCAGCTAGCTTTTTAAATTCTTCTTCTGCTTCCCAATCTTCTTGTACCTTTCTAGCCATCTATTCATCCCTAGCAAGTTGATTAAACTTCTTTTCAGCTTCAAGAATACCTTAAGATTCAGTATCAGAACTTCATCTCCTCCTTCAAATTTCTTTTCCATTTATCTTTTGGATCAATTCTTTGAAGATGCTTAATGTCAAAGTAATGATCTGGTTGTAAGTAGGCCAGGTCTCATCAGTCTCCTCAACATCCTTAGTTCAAATCCCTTTCTCTTTTTCTTCGTTGAAACTACTTTAGCTTGACTCATGTTGAGAAGAACTTGGCAAGTATTTCCTCATCTCCAAAAATTGTAGGAGTAGGTTTCTAGTTGTTGGATAGCACTTCTCCTTTAGTTTGATCATCAAGACCCTTATTCTGGTCTGTCGTACTAACTTCTTCCTTGTTAGTACTAACTCTTGATCTGTCAGTAATAACATTTGATATGTTAAGGTACAAACCTTTTCGCTTTCAGTACGAACTATAACTACATCTTCAGTACTAACTTCCTTTTCTTCCCTTTCTTTCTCTTCATGCACCACAAATCTTGACCTCCCCATATCTTGAGCATTCTCAGTATCCATAAAATCCAACGTATCATCAACATAGCCTCATCATACAATGATCTTATGACGAAGGTTAGACCTTTGCGTTTCCTCCTCCTGTTTGGGACATAACTCCTTTGCAGTCCTCACTGTTTCTTCAAGGACTTCTTCCGTGCCAATGCTTTGCTTCAAGAAACACTCTTCACCAACTACTTGTGGTGTGTGATAACAGGTTTGGCTTTCTTCTTAATCTTTTTGATCTGTGCCTTTAAGTGTTTTATTTCCTTGGCTTGATCTGTAACCTGTGTATACAAGGAGATACAAAGATCATACACACGTTGGAGTGTCATGTCACCCTCATTCCCTGAAAGCACGGTTACATACACTGTTGTATCCAGTCCATTTGGAGGGTTGTCAGACATCGGATCTTTGGGGGTCGATGGACCACCCGTGATGCCAGAGGATCCGTATGCATATGTGGTAGCTGCTTTTCAGGCCCCGCCATCTCTTGATTATGTGTCGGGTCCTGAGTACCCACCTTCACCAGAGTTTGTTCCAAAGCCTGTTTATCCGGAGTTTATGCCACCGAAGGACGATATACTCCCAGCTAAGGAGCAGCCACTGCCTACTGCTGTCTCACCTACTGCTGATTCACCATGCTATGTTACTGAGTTGGATCCCGAGGAGGATCCGGAGGAGGATGATGAGGAGGACCCTGAGGAGGATCTTGCCGATTATGCTGCCGATGGAGGAGATGATGGCGATGATGAGGATGAGTCCTCCGATGATGACGAGGATGATGATGTTGATATTGAGGGGGATGAGGAGGAGGAGGAGCACCTAGCTCCTGCCGACTCTACAGCTGTTGCTTTACCAGCTATTGATCATGCCCTATCTACTGAGGAGACTGGGTCGTTTAAGACCGACGAGTCTGCGGCCACACCACCACCACATCCTGCATACCGCGTTACTGCTAGGATATCAATCCGAGATGAGCCACCTACATCATTTTGGTTTGATACAGAGGTTGCCAGACTCCTTGTTATACCTACTCCACCACCATCACAACTTTCCCCATGGTCATTACCACTGCCTTAGATTCCTTCTCCACCACTACCCCCGATACTATCACCACCACCGGTATCATCACCACTACCTTTAGCACCTCCACCATTACCTGTTAGTCCTACTTATCCATTGGGCTACAGAGCTGCGATGATCCGGCTAAGAGCCGAGGCCCCATCTACTTCCCATTCACCACCGCCACATATCATACTCTCCCACACCAGAGCAGATACACCACTATCAGGTACTCCGCCATCAGGGACACCACCACTCTTACCCATACTGCTACCTACTTCATCACCACTTTGCATCTACTCTCTACTGACCGTAGAGCAGACAGACCTGAGGTTACCTTACCGCCTCGGAAGAGGTTAGGTATCGCTCTTGGTCCGAGATATGAGATATAAGAGAGCTCATCTGCCCCCACTACTAGTCCTCTTGGAGGTTTTAGGGCGGACTATGGTTTTGTTGCTACCATGGACAGGGAGATTATGCAGGATCTAGAGAGAGATGTCGGTTATAAGATCACCGACACTTGGGATGAGATGCTGGTAGACATGCCAGGGGCACCAGCGACTAATGACACAGAGTTGGGTCAACGTATAACATAGTTTACTACTAGGGTTAGGCAAGAGACAGACAAGATTTATACGAGGTTAGATGATAAGCAGACTGAGCGACAACTGATGGCTGGTCGGCTCAACATGCTGTATAGGGATAGGGGTGCACATGCTCGTACTGCTAGGCTTATAGAGGCTGAGGCTAGGATGTCTCGAGAGGCTTGGCGATGATCCATGGATGCGAGTGACCTTGAGCGTGCAGAGGTTATGTCATTATGTACTCAGGTGGTAGCACAGTAGGCAGTGATTACAGAGTTACAGGCAGCGGACCGCAGGAGACAGACGACGATTACAGAGATGCTGGCAGCGGACCACAGGAGACAGGCACAGTTCATTGAGGCACTAAAACTGCTGAAGAGGCTTCAGACCCAGATGATAAAGTTTGAGAGGCAGTAGGGACCCGCTAAAGGTCCTGCACAGCCCGATGCATCGGAGGAGGCCGATAGCAGTTCATAGATCATGTTATGGCTAGTTATTTTGTACAGCCTACTAAGTATTATGGGTAATTCCCGGCTAGTATGGATTTAGGTTGTATATTTTATCTTGTAACCTAATCGTTGTGATCATTTTGTATCTAAACCAATCATGTATGTTTTCCAATTATATATGGAATGGTGGTATTATGTCATGTCTATAATCGAATTTATTATGAATAAATGTCGATGTAGTTACACCATTGTTAACTTCAATTTAGTTGTATATTTCATTGTGTGTTGTAATCTCTCTTTACTTATTATGTATATGTCATGTAATGGTTATGATTTTGTGAAATCTAATAGGTATTATATTTTCTTGTGATTTGAAGAAAATGGCACCAAAGAAAAGGACCACAGGGTTAAACCCAAAAACAACAACCACAACCCCCGCCACCACATCTGTCACTAATGCCTAGCTGAAGGCAATGATTGACCAAGGCATTAATACGAATGGCGATGATAGCCATATTTCGGAAGTGGGTGTTAGAAGGACAAAACAAACTGCCCGTGAATGTAATTACACTGATTTTCTCAAATGTCAACCATTAAACTTCAAAGGCACGGAAGGAGTTGCCGGTCTATCTCAATGGTTTGAAAGAATGGAGTCTGTTTTCCACATCAGTAATTGTAAAGTTGAGAATCAAGTCAAGTTTTCTACTTGCACTCTCCATTCAGTTGCTTTAACATGGTGGAACACCCATGTCAAGACAGTCGGTCATGATGCCGCTTACGGTATGCCTTGGAAAACACTCATAAAAATGATGACTGACAAATAATGTCCTAGAAATGAAATTAAGAAACTGGAAATGAAGATTTAGGATCTGAAGGTGAAGGGTACTAACTTGACAAGTTATACCCAACGCTTTCAGGAATTGGCTTTGTTGTGCGGGAGGATGTTTCCTGAAGAATCTGATAAAATTGAAAAATATATCAGTGGTCTTCCTGACATGATTCATGGGAGTGTAGTGGCGTCTAAACCAAAGATAATGCAAGATGCAGTTGAAATCGCAACCGAGATAATAGATAAGAAAATCCGTACTTTTGCTGAATGCCAGACAGAGAGTAAAAGGAAGTTTGAGGGCACCTAAAGGAACACTCAGAACCAACAACAACAACAACGACAGAACAAGAGGCAGAACACTGACAGGGCTTATACTACCAAGGATTGGTGAAAAGAAAACAATATGGGCGGACTAAATAACCCCTTGATCAAAATGCAACTATCACCACGACGGTCCATGTGCTCCCAGATGACATAAGTGCAATAAAGTTGGCCATCTGGCCTATGACTGCAGGAGCACTACAACCGCTAACAATGCTAACAATCAGAGGGGCACTGGGTCGGGTCAGAAGCCTACTTGCTATGAGTGTGGAGTTCAAGGACATTTTAAGAGGGAATGTCCAAAGCTGAAGAACAACAACAACCGTGGTAACCAAGTTAGAGGTTGGGCATGCGCCAGCCAAATTGTATGCGGTAGGGCATGCAGGGACAAAACCAAAAAAAAAAAAAATATTTTTTTTATAGGATGAATAGTGTTCCGAAATTTAAAAGGAAAAAAAAATAAAAATAAAATACTAATCCTAATCTAATAACTAATTAGAGTTAGTTTAGGATTCTACCTAGATGCCTATATATACAAGATTAAAATCCCTAACCCTCCCCATTTACTTAATTTGACCGGCCATAAGGAAGGAGAAAAGAGAAGACGAAAATTTTAGGGTTTCACTTCGAGGTACGATCCGATCTTTTAATCCTAGTTCGTTTATTTTTCTAGTAACTTAATTATGGTGGATTTAGGTTTAAAATAGGGTTTATAAATTAGGGTATTTAATTTCCAGAAAGCTTATGATATATTAATGTTAGTTTAATCATTTGATTAATTAGATTAGCGATATGATCATGCGTTAGGGCTTAGATCACTCGAATTAGATGCGTAATTCACTGCAGAAAGTTAGGCAGTTTTGTAACGAGCATAACTCGGTCATAAAAGATCAAATAAATAATTTACAACATACTGGAGATAACCTCAGAGAGTCTACTTTCTAGAAAATCTGTCCTCATAAGTTTTTATGGTCGGGAAGTGGGTCAAATAGTCAATACAAAATCCGTGTGTAAAACAGTGACGAATTTCAGTTTTGATTTTGATTTTTCTAAAAATACTTAGACACTGAGTTCGAGGCTCTAAGTCACGTGGAAGTTAGTTCATATATGGTGTGTGACTTCTGAATTTTGGCTAAGGTCAGAGAGGGGTTTAAGTTAGGTAATTAATGTCATACTTTTTAAAGGTCAGATTCTGGACGAATTTTAAACACTTTGGATTAATGAATTTTTTTAGGATATTTATAGAAGGGTTGACTTTGGGAGAGCTATGAGAGGTTCATAGGACATATATGTAGCATGGTGAATTTTGGTTTGAATTATGGGAGTGTTTAAGTAGTGCGTTTAGGGCGCGCAAGTAAGAGTAAAATTCTGCTTAAAACCAGAAAGTTTAAGGAGTAGCATTTAAGTATAAATGAAATATGTAAGAATGGGTAAAGGTTTTAAATGATTATAGGACTATGATAGATAGCCTAGGTATCCATCATAGTTGAGGTTACATCATATTGGGTATGAATTGCCTATTGTTTGGTGCTAATAATGTGTTTAATTGTTTAGATTGTTCGTGAAATTTTGTGAAGTTTTGTTGGATCTTTTTGGAAGCTAAGCATCAGGTGAGTTTCATAGTCCCACTTTTAATGTTTTTACATTGGGATGGAAATGATGCAAAGATGTTTTGAATGTGTTAAATCGCTGCGATTATTTGGTTTTACTTGAGGCATGAACGTTTATGTGGTTATCATATGTAGTATGCTTAATGTTGTTATGATTTCTGTGTGGTTCCGGTTAGAGGGTAGTGCTTCTACCTATTCCAAATCTAATTGGAGGATTGAAATAAGATCTCATTTCTGTGTGGTTCCGGTTAGAGGGTAGTGCTTCTACCTATTCCAAATCTAACTAGAGGGGGGAATTTGGAAAAAAAAAAAATATGAGATCCATATCTGTGTGAGTCCGGTTGGAGGGTAGTGACCCTACTCATTCCAAATCTAACTGGAGGGTTGAAATAATACTCCATTCTGTGTGGTTCCGATCGGAGGGTAATGGATTACCCCAGGTTGTTATGTGGATCGTGGGCACGTTCCGTCCCGTTATGATTGATTGTGAATTGATTGATAGCCTATGTGATAACAAGCTTAAATTGTTCTGCCATGATATGTTATGTTTTGACATCGTAGCAAATTATTTTAATTAAAAAAGGTTTATTTGGATGGTCCCTTAATTAAAACTATGACTCTCACCAACCATTGTGTTGACGTATTTTAGCATCATATTTCAGGATTAAACCCCCCCATACTGTAGTAGAGAGTACTTTAGAGTAGAGAGCTTGCGAGCATCATGAGGTTAGGCGAAGTGGCTAGAAAGAGACTGCTAGGGTTGCATGGGAGTTCGCTCCTTTATTTGTTATGTTTGCATGAAACTTTGTTGGATGTTTTGGTTTTAGTAGGATCGTGAATTTATTTTCCTTGTATTGGTGAGACTCCTTTCATTAATACAAGATGATGTTTTGTTTTGAATTATTGATATCGTCATGACACATTGTGTCCCATGACTCATTTATGCATTTTAGAGTTTCTCTATTTTCGACACCATTGTGTTGTGATGATATCCATGACGTTACGCCTCGTGTTTCCGCCTTGGCGGGGTGTGACAATTTGAGTGATTTTCAGTTGGCTTTGCCTGATACCGGGCACATAAGTA
The DNA here is from genome assembly GCA_026074375.1 of Tanacetum coccineum. Lineage (NCBI taxonomy): Eukaryota > Viridiplantae > Streptophyta > Magnoliopsida > Asterales > Asteraceae > Tanacetum > Tanacetum coccineum. Next base: position 11,833 of record BQNB010072450.1, read on the forward strand.
AACAACATAATAAGGTCGGGTCTACTGGACGTCATATACATGAGGGATCCAATCATGTCACGGTAATGTGTAGCATCAACTGGTGTCCCCTGTAGATTTGCATCCAGTTTATTCTTTTCCACCATAGGTATGTCTACAGAATCACTAGATAGCATACCATATTTTTTAATAATTTCAAAAGCATATTTTGATTGGTTAATGAAGATGCCTCTAAGACTTTGAGAAATTTGCAATCCTAAAAAGAATGACATTTGCTCCATCATTGACATCTTGAACTTAGTAGTCATAAGATTAGCAAACTCATCACACTTAGCGGTATTAGTTGATGCAAATATTATATCGTCGACATAAATTTATACTAGTAATAAGTCGTTTCCTGCTTTCCTTATGAAGAGTGTTGGATCAACTGCACATTTGGAGAAATGTTGTGAGATGAGGAAACTTAACAATACGTCGTACCATGCATGTGGTGCTTGTTTGAGACCATAAAGGGCCTTTTTGAGCTTGTACACATGCGATGGGTTGTCTGTAACATTCCGTATTTTCAGGTCATTTACGACGTCATCTATTTTACTAATTATTTTTTTGCTCGTACGCGTTTACTTTTAATTTTAATAGTTAAAGTTAAATCGCGTAAACTAAAAATCAACAATTAACGTAAACGGACACCAAACGAATTAAAGTTTTCGTCAAGCAAGCAATATATTATTTTTACGAAAGTAATAATCAACTTTTTATATTATATTTTTATTGGTTGCGTAAAACGTTACGTTTCGCAATTTAATACGTTTAGGTATACCCGGAAGCACCAAAACTTTTCTACGCTTCAACAAATACCCACTTTTATACCCAATACCCAAAGTTTATAAAACTTTACCCATATGTATATATATGGACGTCCCATATATATAGGGAGCAACCAAGACACTTAAATTCAAGTCTTACACTTTAATAAAAGAAACTACAAGATATACTTTCAATTATAATGCAAGTATTACTTCCATTTCTCTTCAAAGTATTTAGCCAACACATTCCCTCATTTCCATGGGATAATGTCCATTCTAGGGAACCAAATAACACAAGTATTAATGAGCTTGCAATGTACTTCACCAACTAATAAAGACTAAGGACTTCTACAAGTAAAGCCCATACCTAGACCAAGACTTTCACTAGGAAAAATGACCAACTCTTCCTTGTTTTCCTCATCATGTCTTTTATGAACCTAGTCCTTATTACATCTAGCTACAAGAAGTATATAAGGAAAGTAACTAGCAACTAGAACACACACATCTCATTTGTATAAGTGTAAAACACAAAATCTCTCCCTTTTTCTTCTTTGAAGCCCACGGCTCAAAAACTCATTATATAACAAATCATAGCTTGATTTTCTAAGACAATACATGCCACTCATACATCCTTAACTTAGATAACCTAAGGTGTTTGCAAGGGTTGGCTAAAGGTTCTACAAGTATCTAAGCAAGAAAAGCATGATTAGGGTTTTGGCTCTTGAAATCTGGGTTTTTCAAGAGTTGCATAGCTAGGGTTTTATGGCTAAACCAGTGTGTAGTCTTGTTGTTCATACCACACATCATAGGAAGGTTACTTAAAACCCTTTAGTGTCTTTTATATTTATCATTTTATGTGTATATAAGTTCTATGTAGTGAAATCACCATTATGATGCTTTTAAAACATGTTTTTATGAAACACATCCAAACTTTTTGTTTGGATTCGACATATAACTTGGTCATTTTATAATTTTATAAGATATTACGTCTCATGATGATTCCAAAATGATAAGAAACTCGAAAAACCGATTTATAACGAAAAAGATATGACGATTTCAAGTTTACGTTAAATATATACTTTTATAAAACTATTTTTATAAAAGTTACTATTCACCACAGAAACTTATACTTTTAAAACATCGTATAAAATCGATAAAATTTAAATACGAAGACGGGCTCGAAAGAAATCGCTAAAAACAGAAGTTTAAAACGAATAAGTTACGACATTTACGAGATTTACGATAAACTAAATCTTACAAAAATAAATATATAATGTTTTATGAACAGTAAATTCACTATTTCATCAGAAAAACTCAAATTTTGAAAATGTTATATTTGATAACTCGGTCATAAATACGAAGGATGTGGACGTAAGAACGAAAAGAAATTGATTAAAAGACGAGAAAGTTACGCCAGAGATTAGTTTTACTTAAAGTATACTTATAATCGTTATTTACTTTATAAATATGATTTCACTTAAAACGATTAAGATGGTGATGTTGATATATAGAAATTATATGTGGTTTTAGTTAATCAAAGTACTATTGTACTTACGGAAGTTTCATAATGAGGCTCTTGGGTGGCGTATCGACGAGTTGTTCTGGATTTAGATTTAAAGTGTCCTAGCTCCTCATACGTACTACATGACCTCTGTTAAATTATGATGATAGCCCGAACTTGATAGTATGCTGAGCTATAAGACCTATAAATTAAGCAAAGAATTATATGTTGGTATTAGTTAATCAAAGTCTATATTACTAGGAGTTCATAATGAGGCCTCTTCGGGGTGGCGTATCGACGAGTTGTTGGATTTACGATTTTAAAGTGTCCTAGCTCTCATAAGTCACTACATGACCTCTTTAAATTATGTAGCTCCGAACGATAGTATGATGAGCTATACGACCTTAAATAATCAAAGTGTTTAGTACTGATACGGGGGGGGATGGGGGGGGGGGGAAAAAAACACCTATATTAGTTGCCTTCGGATTCCTTGTGACGCTTTTCTATTGTGAATACTTGTTGATTACATGTCACTCAAGGTCGAGTTCTTAGACCCCACCTTTTTCTACGTGATTGGTTTTACGAAATCTACGGGTATGAATTATCCTTTGCTTGTTTTACTATTGGGACACAAGTGTTTTTCTAAAGTTTTTTCAAAGTGTTTACAAAGTGTATGCTATTCCAGTATTACTGCCTGAATATTATGCTAAGTTACCTTATTGCCGTGAGAGTCCTATATATCATGTGAACCGTTTAATTGTTATTGTTGTTAAGCGGCGAGTGTTTTGAATATATCTTTATGGACTGACATCCACCTTTCCTATGGGTCACTAGTTTGATCAAGGTGCATTTAACATTGAGAGGTGTTAGGTTGTTGGCAAGCATCCTATATTCTGATTGGGGCACAAATCTAGTTAAGGCTTCGGGGTCATGAGCTTAGTGCAATAATAAACGTTTTGGACTACTGAATGTATTTCAGAGTCTACGATTTATTCGATTCTTGTTGGTCCACCTTTTTACCGATAAACATATGATTTCACTCAACCTTTGTGTTGACTTTTAGCATGTAATTTCAATGAAGACGGATTCTGTGTTTTATCTAGAGTCTATGCAACTTTTATTATCTTTAAAAACTTAAGTTATCTTTTGGGTATTATTACGCGTTAACTTTTCAAAAGTTCTGCCATGTCAAAATTCGGGTCTGTTTTGGTTAACAAGGGTCAAAAGGATACATAAACATGGAAATAAATTAAACCAATGATCTTGAGTGTATTAGACATGTTTGGAAACCTCTGTGATTTTTGGTGTAAATTTAGATGTTTTTATGGGTCATTTATGTATAGAAACTTACCTTAAATAATTAGTCAAAATCTGAATTTTTGGGAAACCTTAATTAAGTCAAGTAAACTCTATATATAGTAAGATCAAGTAATAAACTTATGAAATAAGATAGATAATAATATGTAATCCTTTGTTATCCCTAAATTCTTATTTGTTGCTCTATATATATCGTATATCCTTTGTTCTGCAAGTTCTCGTGATCTGTTTCGTTCATTCCTTCGTTTTATTACCGTTATTATTATTATATATGTTCACTGAGCGTTAGCTCAGCCATGTTTTCTTTTCCTGCGGCAGGTACTAAGCGGGAAGCTGGGATATGAGTGTTGAGAGTAGGAGCTTTTAGAGGACCCACCTTTAGAAGAACCATTTTCATTTGGATTCATGTTTTAAGACCTATCCTTTTGAATATTTTCTTTCATTTGACTTTGTTGGGATTTAATACTTTTGGAAGTCATTTTGTTTCATGAATTAGTATTTTTATTTAATAAAGTCTTCTGCTTGCGTTTATATGTTCTGATATGACATCATAACGTAACTCTTGGTCTCTTTATCGGAGCGGGATGTTACATCGAGTCTTCATTAAGAGGGTCATGAAGAGGATCATCATGAAATAGTGGTGTTTTTGGTGATTCTTCAACACCTTGAGAAATAATTAGAGAATGTTCTTGATCTTGTGTTGATGGGATACTTGATGATGGTGCATCTTGGTCAATGGACGTAGACACAGGTGAATCGGCTATTTCAACAGCTCTTGGTGCAGCAGCTACTGGAACTGTAGAGACAGCAATAGTTGGAGGATTGAAGTATTCATCGAACAAGGGTTGGAACAAAGTATCCCAATCATCTCTTTTTGGTAGATTACAAGGTTGTTGAGGAATAAGGTTTGGTACGAGTCCTGAACTGGATGTTGCAGGAGTCAAAACTTGAAGCCCGAGTCCTGAACCGAATTGTTCAGAAGCCATCGCTGTCAGCTCATCGAACGTCACATAAATGGTTTCTATGATTTTCTAGGTTCTCCTGTTATAGATTCTGAAAGCATTCTTTGTTGGCGCGTATCCAACAAAAATACCAATATCAGCCTTTGCATTTAGTTTACCCAAGTCTTCAATGTCATTGGTTGGATAACATAGTGAACCAAAGACATGAAAGAACGATAAATCCAGCTTCTTGTCATGCATCAGCTCATATGGAGTTTTGTTGTATCGGAGAACGGTTTTGGGTGTAACAAGCTGTGTTGATTGCTTTGGCCCATAGAAACAGAGGAGTATCAACATAGTGCGGGCAGCTTCCACAAGAGTTCGGTTTCGTCTTTCGACAACGCCGTTCTGTTGAGGAGTGCGAGCAACAGAAGTTTGATGCGAAATGACGATATTTTCATAAAAATCATGGATAGTCTGATTGACAAATTCAGTTCCATTATCTGTTCCAACATTACGGACAGTGGCATTCAAACGAACTTGAGTATTTTTGATGCATTTGATGATAGCGTCAAGAGCTTCATCCTTTGATCTCAGAAATTTAACCCAAGTAAATCGAGAGTAATCGTCAACAATTACCAAGATATACTTTTTCCCGTTAATGCTCTCCACACGCATCGGGGTACAAAGATCCATATGCAAAAGATATAGTTTCTCTTGGTTAGTGTCCTCAGCTTTGGGTTGATGAGAAGATTTCTTGCTTTTTCCTAATGCACACGTTGAACACAAATGATCTTTCTAAAATTTAAGCTTTGGAATACCTCGTTCAAGACCATCTTTGGCTAGCTTGTTAATAGTACCGAAGTTGAGATGCGATAAACGACGGTGCCATAACCAGCTCTTAGCCTTTGAAGCTTTTGATAGAAGACAGACCGGAGAAGTCTTTAGCATGTCATCAAGAGAAATAGTGTACAAATTTGTGTCTCAGGAGCCTGAAAGTAGATCAACACCTTCTAAATTTCGAATAAAGCAAGCGTTTTTTTGAAATGCAACTTCAAGATCCACGTCACAAAATTGTCCAACAGAAAACAAGTTATGTCTAAGCCATTCAACATAATACACCCTGGAGATAATTACATTCCCCTACTGATAGTCACCATACCCCCATTATCTTTGCAACTTGGTCGTTTCCGAATCAAACAATTCCTAGAAATTTACTTACGAAGTTCATGAGCTGAGAGCGGTTCCCTGTCATATGTTTTGAACATCCGGAGTCCAGATATCAGAGAACGATCTGGACAACCTGTCATTGACAAGAGAAGAAGAAGATGGAACATATGTAGCATTGGATCCCCACAAATGAGTGGGTTCTGATTTGTTAGCAATTTTAGATTCTACAATCTTAGCTTTTTTACTCAAACCTACTGATTTTATTTGTTTGGGTCTCCTACTATAGACTTTAATCTCTGGTTTTGGTGTTTCAGCTGACTTAGGAGTGGTTTCCTTAAGATGCACTATTTTCTTGGGAGTGATCCTAGTTAAAGGACACAAGTTACCAACTATAGTGAAAAATCTTCCTGTTGGTTTCCACTTATATCCTACATCAGTGAACACTTTACCCGCAGGTTTCTAAGCTTTTCTTGTTTTGTTTCTTATAGATTTAGATTTCGAACGCACATTCACATCATTCACAAAATCAACAAGATACATATCATGATTAGCATCAAACAAACATTTGTTAAAGATAGCACAAATAGATTCAAACTTAGCATTTCTCACAGAATGCTTAACAATTGCATTACTGATATGTTTAGAAACAGAATTCGTCTTATTCAAACTAGATTTAACTTTCCTAGGGCGGTCTTCTACTTATCATAGATGCTACGTTGTGTTCGCGTGATCCTATTATTCTTTGTATTGCCTGAAGGCATTGATCCGCTAGCACTAGTAGTAGTTTTTACTCCTGTAGAAGTCAACAAAGGCTTGTTAGAATCTGCATGAGCAAACTTATCAAACAAGTTATACAATCCGCATTCACGTTCTTGGTATGATAATTCAGTGTATTTCATTAGCATCTTGACTCTATCACAAATATCCTTAGCCGCCTCTTGATGGTTAACAAGTGCATATACATCAGGTGGAAGACCGTGAAGAATGATATTTGTTGCTTGAACATCACAATCATCTTGAAGTTGTTGTGCTTTAGTGAGTTCGGAGTATTTCTTTAGTCTAGTTTACCTATTTTCTTCAACTATTGGATAAACCAATGGACCATTATCCATTGAATCTAACATCATCCTACCATGTTTCTTCCCTTTGATGAATAGACGTATACAACTTGCCTATGAATCATACATTGGTTTTTCAAGCATTGGAGGATGGTTCTCAGCTCCAGCAACAGTGATGTGTTTTGCTAAGGTAGTCATCTTAAATTAATTGAAAAGTAAAATGATTAACGAGTGATCGAACATTAATAAAGGAGGATTGTGTTAAGAGTTGTTGTTGTTGGTGAATAAGATTGATATTCCACGGGATTTTACAAATCTTTACTAAAACCGAGAAATCCAAATATTTCACGGGATTTTACAAAGTAAGACAAACCGTAGAAAATAAAATCTTTTTGTGACTTTTGTAATGTTTCGCTTGAATATGTAATGTTTCGCTTGAATATGAAAATTTGAATAGAGTTTCGTTTTACACAACTACGTATTTCGCTTGAACTAGCAACCTGTCATAAATCGCTTAGAAACATATTTCGCTTGGGATCATATTTCGCTTAGACATATTTCGCTTGACCTAAGAAAAATTAAGCAGAGTTTCGTTTCCTAGAAATGACGTATTTCGCTTGAGATCAACCTGTCATATTTCGCTGCAATACATATTTTGCTTACACATTTCGCTGCAATACATATTTCGTTGGATTCAAAACATGTTTTGCTACCTTCAAAACATATTTCGCTTCCTTCAAATAAAAACGTACTTTTTCACAAAAAAACACCAAAAACTCACCCTTTTTTACGTTTTACCTTGATTTTTCTTGCACAACTAGTTATCTTAGGCTATTATGGTTCATAAAAACACAAACTTTAACACTTTTAAACATAGAAATCCGGGTTTGAATTTGTAAGCACACGAAAACCAAAGAAGAACTAAAACAAATGATCTAACCAAGATATAAACGCATACAAGCTCACGATATCACCCCATGGCGACTGATACTAATTGTAGAAGTATCAAATCACTTAACAACTAATCAAGATAGAAAGTTTAGAGAGAGAAATAAGGGTTGTAGCACTTAGTAAGAGAAAGAAAGGAAAATGTATTATGAAGAATAACCAAATGAACAACCAACCCTCTCCAAGGCATGGAGATGGGTATATATACTTTGCTTAGGGCCGGTCAACATAAGGATGACTTATGTTGACCCGATTAGCTTGGTATTTTTCCAAATATTATGCTACGAGCTATACTATTACAACTTTGGAAGTGATTGAGTCTTTTCTCGATTCCTAACAATTATTAACTAATATTCGATTTGCCATCATATTTATCATCATCAAGTTATGTTCTTCAAATTCAAGGGCTAATTCTAATAGTGTAAAGCAATTAACCTTAATTAAAATAATGATTAACCTTAATTAAACAATGATTGCATTCAGATTCAAACAATTAACCTTAATTAAACCTATAATAACACAAAATCTCAATCAAGTTCATACCTTTACATCATCATAAACTCAATAAAAAAAGGTTGATTCTGCACTTTGAAAATTAGAGGTTTTCTGATTCAAGCTAAAATCATTAAAATACTGCAACAGTGGATCATCAAAACAAAATCTGCCTTTGGATTTGAGTTTATGGGGAAGGTTTAATTTGATTGGGATCGGTGCTTTGAGAGCACAAAAGTTTGTGTGTTATGTCTCGTGTTTTCTAAGAAAATTACATTTGTAATCTCTAACTTTGTAAAAATAGGATTCTAACCCATGTGTTTTTTTAATATGTGATAATAAATTTTTTTAAAATTTGTGACACAAATTAGGAAATAACTAAGTTTAATTAATTAAAAAAACAAAAAAGAAAATCTACATTAAAAATATATTACTAAATAAAGTATGATTTGATTTTTTGAAATACGAATTCTCAACTTGATGTTTTCCTTTACTAGATAAAAGATATGTGTTTATCATATGTACCTCTTAAGGTTTTCGAAATGTATTTTCTTTAAGTCTTTTGGATTATTTCGTCAATGCCATCTCAAAGGTTAAGGAAACCTTAATTGCCTGAACATATGAGTATAACTAGACAAGTACATGTGCATAACAACAGGATTTTATAGTGCCAGAAAGTTATAATTGTAATATTTTAAGTGTGTGTGTAACATTTATGCGTAGAACATAAAATGATCAAAGTTAAATTAAAAAATGTCGCAAGACGTAGAAAAAATGATATCAAAGGATTTTCCCTTTTAAGTAAACTCAACGAAATCATTGATGTGGGCTCATCACTGTATAGCTTGTAAGAGAGTAAAAAAACTCAAAACAAAATGAAACAAAAGGGAATCGGGATTCACATGTATGACAAAAGAATATTTTGTCAATAAATAGTTGTGGTACGAGGAAAAGAAGAAAACGCATGTGATTTAAAGGACCTTGCCTTAAACACAAATGTGCATTTTCTTGGAATTACAATAATAAAAAATGACATCGTCTGAGCTATTCGAATTAAATCTATGTGGTGGTAACTATGCTTTTGATTATGCTTGTAGTATGTCTCGTGGTCTCCCAGGTGTCTTATTTCTATATGGGACCCCAATATGTTCTCTAGAAATTCTATTTGAGACGACTCTTTTTTATTATTATCAAAGAGGAATTGGAAGAATGTAGTTGGAGACTGTTCATGGTGAATATTTTATGGCCTACAAAGATCATGATTCTAAACTTGCTTTATGGAATAGACTGAGCAGACTTCATGCAACACCATAAAGCTCCTATATTATGTTGAGACATGAATGCCGTCAGAAACGCACAAGAAAGGTTTGGTACTACTTTGAATAGTATTGAAGCTGATCATTTTAACTCTTTCATTGATTCTACAGGTTTAGTCGATCTTCCTATTGGTGGTCGCTCTTTTACTTGGATGAATAAAGCAGGTACTAAGCTTAGTAAACTTGATCATAACCCTATCCTTCTTCATATTGACAAAACTAATTTTGGTCCCACTCCGTTCAAATTGTATAACTCATGCTCTGAGTGATGGTTTTGATAACCTTAATAAAAGAGGAATGGTGAAAAGCTTGATTCTAATTACAAATGTCATGAAAAGTTTTACCGACTCAAGGATGAGAGATCAAACAATGGAGCAACAACATCAGACTTGATGGAAGAGAACAGAAAAACCGTGTCTCTTGATGAAATTAATTCAATGGAGAGAAAGGATTGAAGTAGGATACCTCTATGCCATCCGCCAAAGATCACCGCCTCATCCTTCTTCAAGAAATTGAAAAGGATCGATAATTATTCTTCAATGGATATATTATTCAAAAAGCTCATGTCAAATGGGATATAGAAGGGGATGAAAATTCCAAATTCTTCCATGGGCTCATCAACCAAAAAAGGCGGAATCAGATGATCAATGGGATTATGGTTGAAGGAAATTGGATCACGAACCCTTGTTTGATCAAGGATGCCTTCCTTCAAATTCCTATAAAAGGATATTTCAAGCTCAAGATTCACAGGTGATGTTTCTCTAACCTTCCTCATTCTCATTCCATAATTTGCATGGATCCGATGAAACTCTTGAAAGACATGTACCCTTGAGGAATGAGGAACCGTTTGGGATTGATGGAAGTAAGTAAAGCTCCAGGCCCAGGATGTATACTCTTTTATGCGTTTGTGGAAGAAGTATTGGGGCACTAGTTTTCAGAAGATCTATATGATTTTGTTAACTTATTCCTTTAGCTCTTGTGTATGCCTAATGGTGCTAATTCTTCGTTTTCACCCTTATCCAAGGTCAACAACCCTACCTAAACACTGACTTCGCCCTATTTCGCTTATTGTAATACACTAAATAGATCATTGCCAAGATTTAAGGCTAACCGTTTATCCTAAAGTGATTGACAAGATATTGTTGAGCAAGAACATCGCGTTTATTGTTGGTCGTCAAATTCTTGATGGCCCCGTTATTCTAAGCGAAATCATTGAGTGGTATAAAAAACGAAAAAAGAAGCTCCTTATTTTTAAAGTGGACTTTGAAAAGGCTTTTGATTCCATAAGCTGGAATTACTTGATTCACATTCTCGACAGTTTTGGATTTGGTAATAAATGGTGCTCTTGGATTAAAGCTTGTCTCAATTCTTCGAGAGCTTCTATTCTTATTAATGGTAGCCCACGCCCGAGTTTTTCATTAAGGCGTGGTCCTTAGCAAATGAGATCCTCTATCTCCGATTTCCTTTTCATCTTGGTTATGGAATGTCTCCATATTTGCCTTTTGAGGAAGCAGTGGTAAATGGTTTAGAATTACTGTGTTAATGATTAAGAAATCTACTATCTATGTTTTCCCATCATTTCTATTCAGATGATGTGATCATTACTACGGTGGAATGCTAAGAGACTTGGATAAAATCATTCGTGTTCTCCATGTTTTCTATCTAGCCTCGGGTTCTCCAAGATTAATATTTCACAAGTCTTAATATTTATGGTATTGGGGTTAATAAAGATAGAAGTTTTAAGTATGGCTATCAGATGCTTGTTGTATTGCAGGTGGATATCCCTTTCAAATAACCTAGGTCTCCCTATTGGTGTCCAATATGAAGTCTATGCTAGCTGGAATAAGGCATTGTTGATCGTTTTTTCATTGATGCTTTGCGCCTCATTTTAAAGCTAATCTTCTGTCGATTGGGGGTCGTCTGACTCTTATCAAGTCTGTGCTTGGTAGTCTTGGTATCTATTATCTATCGATTTTCAGAGCACCCGAATCGGTCCTTCAAGACCTAGAAAGAATTCGGGTTAAATTTTTTTGGGGTGGTAATAAAGGACAAAACAAATGGCTTGGGTCAAAAGCCAATTAGTCTAAATTCTTTCATAAAGGAGTGTTAAACATTGGCAGTCTTAAAGCTTTCAACCTTGCTCTCTTCAAAAATGGCGTTGGAGTTATCTTTCTTCCAAACGCCCTTTGGGTTCAGGTCATCAAAGCTTATCATGGTCAAGAAGGAGGTTTCGATACAAATGGTTGTAGCTTCAAGGGCATTTGGGCTAACATTGTTGGAACCTCCAATTTTCTCCACTCGAAAGGTATTATCTTATCTAACACTTTTCGTTTTAAAGCAGGGTGTGGCACTCGTATTCGATTTGGAAAGATTATTTGGGTAGGCGAGACTCCTCTTTTTAACAAGGTACAATCGCTCTATCATCTTTGATCAAGACAAAGATTGGCTTATCAATGACACAGTATAATAAAGGGCAATGGTCTTGGAATTGGTCTCGACCAATCTTGTGTTAGAAATATTGCCTATTTATGTGACTTGTTAAATGAATCGGTCAATAAATATATGAGTCAATGAAGATACTTGTACTTAGGAGTCTTGATCCTCAGTTACTTTTACCCGTTAGGATGCTCGATATAGGATTAACAAAATATCTTCCCACTCTTGATCATGCTACTACTTGGGATAAATCTATCCCTCGGAAGGTCAATGTGTTTATGTGGAGGCTTTCCTTGGACCGACTCCCTCATAGATTGAATCTCTCTTTGCGTGGTATGGATATTCCGCCATCTCTTGTCCTTCTTGCAATGCCAATGTTGAATCTGCTAATCATATTTTCTTCGAGTGCGACATTGCTACCGATATGTGGAAGCTCGTTTTTAGATGGTGTGGTATTCCTCTTTTTTAAGCTTCTTCTTAGGATTCTTTCAATGATTGGATCATCTCTTGGCATGCTTCTAAAGAGAAAAAACACAGGTTCTATGTTATTACTACTTCGGTTCTTGTGCCTAGGAGATACCGAAATAGCTTCACGTTAACTCACAACAGTTGGTGGAAAAGTAGATCCTGATTCGATAATGTTTCGTTTCTCTTCATTATTCCGTGGCTTCACAATAGGGACCATATGAAGATAAATCTTGGAATGACTGGCTTATGTATCCCCTTTCGATCACGCGTAATGTGCTTTTGGTTTTTTCCTGAAGCTGGCATTCAAGTTCGCTGGGTTGGCGTACATGTACGCCAATGTTTTTTCGTTTGGCATCTTCGTCGGTTTTGAGGATGGTTCTTCTTTTCATCCTTCTCTCAGGGACTAAATATGTTTGGGGATTCATCAAAATCCATCCGAAGTGAAACCGGTGGCTCGGCCTCCGGATGGGGCTTTTCTTATTGCCGAATTGAAAACCTGATCCGTCGGCCTTCGTGTCAAAAGTTTTTCATCGCTTTAGATTCCCTCGCGTTAAAGTCCGGATTTTACCATTTTTGGATGTTATGTAATTCTTTTTGTTGACTCTATTGTACTTTAAGTTTCTAGCGTCTTGCTAAATTCTTTTTTATATATATTTCATCTTTGCCGTTCAAAAAAAAATCCAAGTAAAATAATATTTTTTATAATTTATCAGGAAACATATAAAGAGTGTTTATATTCTGAGTTGTAAACCTAGAAGGAAATCATATATATATATATATATATATATATATATATATATATATATTAGTATATATAAATTAATATATAAATATATATATATAATATATATATAAATATATATATATATATATATATAATATAGTCTTTTCATTTCATTCATTCAAGGGTACTAAAAGGGTACCCCTATTGGCACCCCCTGGCCCACTCAATAGTGCCAAAAGGTACAAAAGATTCCTTTTGTACCCTATTTTTTACAGTGCAACACAGTTTTTTATTAGTTTCTGTTCCGTAATTTTTGACAGTTTCATACTTTTGACCTGTTAAACGTTATATTTTTCGTTCCGTTTTCTCCGTGTCACAGTTTTATAACATATACAAAATTATAAAAATACAAAAAAAATAAAATACCACAGAAAAAACGCAAAAAACCAGGAGGGTACAAATGGTGTTTCATGGGGTACATATAACATAAGCCGGTACTAAATTGTTAATAGTTTCCTAGATTAGTACACTAACTGAATATATTTCTCATATTAATACACGAACTAAATAGTTTCTTAGTTTTTTATTGGCATATTGTTAATAGTTGCCTAGATTAAGTTTTAAGGATGCGTTTGGTATCCTACTTTTTAGTAGCTTTAGATTTGAAAAGAAAATAGTTAAGTTTTGATTGTTTTGAGGGTTTACCTTTTCAAATAGAAATAAAAGGCACACAAAACCGATAGGAGGCCCAAGAGGGTGGTTTTGATTAATATAACATTATCTCACTCATACATTTTTTATATTTCTCTCTATCTCTCTCACACACTTGCACACATTTTATTTTTGAAATATATTTTTAATTTTTATTTTATTTAAATATTTTTTTTCTCTTACCTCTAAACCAAATCTAACTTCAAATCATAAACCAAATCCGATTCTAATTCTAAACCCGTCTACAAAACAAACACACACTGAGTTTTCAAGAATTCAAGGATTCAAGAGTTGGCATGCACTCATTATCAGGGCCGTCTCGTGAATTTCAATGGCCCCGTACCATTATCACAAAGATGCCTTTAAACACACACATAGTATACATATGTATGAGTAGTGCATGAACTAATTAAACTCGAGTCTCGTATCATATATATATATAATATAAGTGCATGAAATTTGAGTCTGTGCAATCACACCTCTTACGCCGCCTAAAAACGGCCCTGCTCATTATAAGTAGTAAAGAAGATTAACATGTTTGATGCAATCAGGTAAATGACCAACAAGATATACACTAAGTTGAAATGGATTTATTTTTTACTCATTGCGCTTCTTGTTCATTTTGTGACCTGAACTTTTCTAGTTGCCTGAAACTTTATTTAATCATTTAATGTGTATTTAAATACTTTTTTTTTGAACGGCAAGGATATATTAAGAACTAGCAAGAAGCTAGAATAAACTTACAAAGAACTAAAAGCCATGTTAGGGAGGTACAGCCACCGATCCGATGACATCTTACATTTTTTGCGTCTATTACTAATCCAAAAATAAGAAACAGATTGAATATCTTCAAATATGTCATCCTTGCGAGGCTTAATCGTTCCAAAAATAAGCTTATTACGAAAACTCCATATAATCCAGAAAGCGGCCAAAATAACCGCATCAAAAACCTGTTTGGACTTAGCATCGAGAGCAACATCATCAGCCCAAGTAACTATCGATTTGAACGTCATCTCCTTGGGGTAGTCACCCCCACCAAACAGCGATCCTATGCCAAAGAGGACACAAATCCGGGCAAGAAGAAAATTTTACGTACGATACTGTACGCAAAAGCTAATTGGAGCATACGATACACAAGCCACGTACAACAACTGAATAAAATGATAAATTGTCACGACAAGAAATTATGATCATCATAATTACGTCTACCAAAATGACATTCAGGACCAGTGTATTCTTTATTATATCGACCCTTCGTATAAGGGGTACTCTAGTGTTATTAATGTAGTCGGGTTTTGACTATCACTTCATAACTTCCAACTTACTACCACATATTTGAACCTACTATCGTATATCTTTGTGAGTGTGAAATCGTTGAGTATTGTGGTCCATAGATTCCTTTACATTGTTTTGTCCGAGACAATATATAGCAAGGAGAAAGAGATGGCTAATGAATTAGCTAGTTGCCCTAGTTATATAAATGTCATGCAATTACACATGATATGTAATGTTAGGCTTTCATAATCTACTCAAGTATGTGTTAATCCTCAATCGACGTTCACCTACTTTATGACACAAGCAATGAACCTGTCTCACTCGTGACAATTCGTGTCTAGGGAGCCTCCAACGGGCGCGAACATGGGTGTTCGCCACAATGCCATTTACATGGATGTCATGTATGGTGCAGGGCGGTTGAGGTGTGTGCGCAAGGTGGGCGATCGCAAGGGCCCAAAAATTTTAGGGGCCCCATAAAATTTATTCCCTGTTACAATTATATGCTTTATTTCTTATAACGATGACACTTTATATTGATGTTTCTTTATCGCGGGCACTTATGTTAATTTCGTTCAGGGCCTAAAAAATTTCATAAATTTAGGACTGTGCCATGTATGGGTGTTTGTGGTTATACTAAACATCCACACTAGTTTTCATATATATTCACCTTTATCAATGAAAAGTACGTTGCTAATTCTTTTGTTTGGTTTCGGCGTCATATAAAAATGTACTTTTTCTACTTTTAGTTGTATGCATTCTTTATAGAAAACTGTTCCTAAGCGCGACATATCACATACTAGAGAGTAATTGTTAAATTAAGCTATTTTTGCAAAACGTTGGAAATCATCAACGTTGATAATTCCAAACAACTCAACTCAATGTATGCAAAGACATTATATTCACACATATGATCAAAGAGGTGACTTTTATTTTAGAAAGCAAAGAATATGTGGAAGTAAGCAAATTTAGAACATCGTATTTATTGTGTCAAGTATATTTGGTATGAGAGTGTGACATTTGTTTTTGTCTTTCACATGGAGAAGGCTGTATATTTTAGTTATAACCGACCAGTACATGTGATGACGTTATGGCTGAGGTACGTCATAGTCTTTGTTTGCCCTTTTATTCACGGATTGGCTGGTTTTATAAATTGGGCCCATCTACGTATTTATTATGCTTGCTTATATGAATATACTTGTTTTCGTATCTAGAAGGCAACGTTTATTAAAATATTGAAACAATAAGCTACAAATAAATGACTTTACCGCTTAGAAAATTCAAAGCATCACCCCAAAATTTGCTTAAATGTTACCAAGTATTGATTAAT
Organism: Tanacetum coccineum; assembly: GCA_026074375.1. Classification (NCBI taxonomy): domain Eukaryota; kingdom Viridiplantae; phylum Streptophyta; class Magnoliopsida; order Asterales; family Asteraceae; genus Tanacetum; species Tanacetum coccineum. Next base: position 28,302 of record BQNB010072450.1, read on the forward strand.
ACGCTTTTTCCATATTAACTAGAAGTGTATAACTGTATATCATTAAAGGTAACAAATAAAAACTAACAAAGTATTGTTCTTTTTTAGCCCTAAAAAAATCAATGGGTAATTTGGTAGCTTTTCCAAAAAAAAAAAAAAAACTTGGTAATTTGGTAAACTCGTATCGACACGCGATCTTACGATCCTACTTACGATCCTACCTCTGATGCGATCCTACACCGATACTACACGATTTTATCAGGTGGGCACGTAAGATCGTACGATCTTACGTGTAAACTCGCGAGTTTGACAGCCTTGCTCCTTCCATCTCAAATTTAATGTTCATGCTTTGTTTCAGTCGACTTTGGTTTTTTTTTTTTTGAACAGCGGATTTTATTAAGAAACTAGCAAGAAGCTAGAATTACAGAGAAATCAAAGAAGGGTTTTTAAGCCAATTCAGTCGACTTTGGTTGACCAAACTTGGTTGTTCAATGTTAAAGGTTGGTATTGAAGTTTGATTGAATTTATCGTATTACTTATACTTGAAATTGATATTACAAAGTTTAAATAAAACATTAACTAATTGTTCGAGCTGCAAAAAGTATGAAATAAAAAACATTAATATGAATTTTTTAAACCGTTTTTTTGTGTCGATAGACAATTAATAATAATTTTAGCAAACATTTCACGATTTATAAGATCGAAAACTTACATAGAATGAGACGTGAAGATAGAATGAGACGTGAAGATTGATAGAAAAACAAAAGACTTTGGATTTATGTTTTACACACTTTAAACCAAACTTAAGTCTATAATCCGTTGGTCCGAGCTCTCACAAAAAGCTAAAATCCGTTGGTCCATTGAAGGCGATGAAAACTCAAAATTCTTTCACGGCATCATTAATAAAAAGAGAGCTCAACTTGCAATTAGAGGCATTCTTGCTGATGGTAATTGGATTTATGAACCGTCGCTTGTTAAGAACGAATTTTTTCATCACTTTAGTAAGCAATTTTCGTCTCCTCCTTCCTCCTATATTTGTTTAGCCTATGATTCCTGTCCGTCGTACATTGATCAAGTAGAGGATCGTTGAAAGTTGAAATTTCTATCGAAGAAGTCCAAAGCGCTGTTGTGATTGCGGCGTTTACAATTTCCTGTTCCCGAGGGGGTTTTCATTTGATTTCTCCTCAAAGTATTGGGGCTTTCATTGGTAATGACATCATTCAGGCTGTCAAAGCGTTTTTTGCTAATGTTTGGCTTCAGAGGATGCAATTCCTCTTTTATTGCTCTCATTCCGAAGATTCAAGATGCCAAATTTGAAAAGATTTTCGTCCCATCAACTAATTGGAAGTACCTACAAAATTATCTCTAAAATCTTGGCCAATCGTTTATGTCTTGTGCTTCCGATATCTATTTAGCGATGTGACATTCCGCCTTTGTAGAAATCCGGCAATTCTTGACGGCTATTTCATCCTTAATGAGCTTAGTCCTGGTGTTAGACTCACTAAATTTAAAAAGGTATGATTTTAAGGTGGATTTCGAAAAGGGCTTTCGAATCCGTTAATGGGACTATTTAGATGAAACTTTGAAGTCATTCGGTTTTGGTTTGAAATGGCGCAACTGGATAAGTGGATGTCTCAATAATGATGGCTCGTTTTGGTTAACGGTAATCACATAAAGGAATTCCAGTTTTTCAAAGGGTTGAAACAAGGCGACCCTTTATCTCCGTTTCTTTTTATCTTAGTCATGGAGACGCTTCACCTTTCTTAAGAGGATCATTAATGTCGGGCTTTATAGAGGTATCTTATCATTGGTTACTCTATGCTTTCTCATTTATCTATGCTGATGACGTGGGTTTTCGTTGGTGAATGGGAAGGTTAGTAATATTCACATATTACTTAATGTTTTGAAGTGTTTTTTCTTAGCTTCGGGTCTTAAAATAAAATTCAAAAAGTAAATGATGGCATGGTGTTTCGTCGAATGTGGTCCCCTTCTGTGCAAACCGTTGGGTGTTCAATTCTTAAATTGCCTTTCAATTACCTCGGCGGTTTATAGTTGGATGCAATATGTCTTATAATTGGATCGTAGGATGATGTTATTTCGAAGGTTTCTACTCGCTTTTATAAATGGAAGGGTATTTATATCTCTATCCTTCTGGGGGCCGGCTCTCTTTTTAAAATCGGTGCTCACTTCTATCCCTTTATACCATATGTCGATCTTTAAAGGTTCCCATGGGAGTCCTAAAGAAACTGGAATCGATTAGAAGGAATTTTTTTCCATATGGTCATGACCGGCTTCGCATAGAAAGTCCTTTGGTTTATTTGGAAATAAAGCTCTCTGCTTAAAATGAACGGGGTATTGGTGTTTCTAGTTTTTTGCAATCAACAGTGCTCTTTTATTTTCCAATGGGTTTGGCGTTCTTTTCGGATGGCTGGCGTTGTTGGTATACCTTCATCAAAGCTTTGTTTGGTTATCCATGGAGATATTGGCTCCAAAGTTAAGCGAATAGGGATCATCTGGTATTGATATCCTTCAAGCATGTCAGATTGCTCAAAGATAAAGGTATTGATTTTCTCCAATTTATTCGAAAAAAAATTGGTAATGGGGTTAACACTTCTTTTTGGGCTGATTCTTGGATTGGTAGTATTCCTTTTAAAAGAAAATTTCCGAGGCTGTATGCTCTTGAAGAGAGCAAATCCATTAGTGTGGCTGATAAACTTAGGCTCTCTTCTCTTTATCTCTCTTTTCGCCGTCCTCCAAGAGGGGGAATAGAACAAGAATCCTTTAATTTGCTTTGCCAATCAGTTCGTGGTCTTGTCCTCTCAAACATTGAGGATCGTTGGAGTTGGAGTTTAGAAGGCTCTGGTTTGTTTTCTGTCAAATCTTCGCGCGCCTACATTGATGATCTTCTTCTCCCTAAAGCAGATGCTGCGACTCGTTGGATAAGGATTCTTCCCATAAAAATAAATGTGTTCGCCTGGAAGGTTTGTTTGGATGCTTTGCCTACAAGCTGAAAAATGTTCTTTCGTGGAATTGAATTCCGTCTATTCTATGTCCTCTTTGCAACCGAGCAGTAGAAAACTCCGATCATATTTTCTTTTCTTGCTCAGATGGTTCGAAAAGTGTGGCGCCGTCTTCGACTGGTGGGAGCTTAGCGGTTTCTAGCTTTTACTCTTATAACGAGTGGATATCTTGGCTGTCTAGTATTCGCCTTCCTAAACTCTTGAAGGTTTTTCTTGAAGGATCTTGTTACGTGATGTGGTGGCTTGTTTGGAAGTTCAGAAACCGCCTTCTTTTCAGCGATCCCACTTCTAAACCGGATTCCTTATTTGATGATGTGGTCCAAATGTCTTTTTTATGGATGAATAGCAGGTCTAAGTCTCGGTTAAACTGGATTTCTTGGCTTAAAAGCCCCATGTGTATTAGTATGTAATCCTTCTAGCCTCTTGCTAGTTTTCTAATAAAAGTTTTGCCGTTCAAAAAAAAAAAACCAAACTTAAGTCTATAGAGTTTGAATCCGAATAAAACAAACATTACAAGAAATGTCATGTTGCTTATTCATAAGTAGTCGGATTAAGACCAATTTAGATTTTTGCTCTTCTTGGACCGGCCCCCCTCCTAAAGGATAAAAAAAAATCTTTTTTGTTATTAATTGGTGTAAAAAGGGAATTAAGAGTATTTTATAAATGGCAAATCGCATAAAAAAGTACCCATCTTAGGTCCAATGTCAATTAAAGGTACTCATATTTTTTTTTCTCAATTTAAGGTATCTATCTTGTTTTTGGTTGCAATGTTAGGCAATTAACAAGTTTTCAAGTTAAATTTTTAACGATCGTTTATTTTATTATTGCATCGTTAGTCCTTTATATGAAAAAAAATTAAAAAAATTTTAATTTCGAAAAATTTAAAAAAATTTAAAAAAAAATTAATTTCGAAAAAAAGTTTAATTTCGAAAAAAAATTTAAAAAAAATTTAACCAAATTTTTTTTTTAGAAATTTTAATTTTTTTTTAAGATTTAATTTCGAAAAAAATTTTAATTTTGAAAAAAAATTAAAAAAAATTATAACAAATTTTTTTTTTTTTAAATTTTAATTTTTTTTTTAAAAATATTTTAGATTTTTTTTCAAAATTAACTTTTTTTCTAAATTAACTTTTTT
>BQNB010072451.1:0-32434 GCA_026074375.1 Tanacetum coccineum
TGGATGAAGTTTATTAAAATGGAATGTGACAAATGGAATAACCAACCCCTCTCCAAGGCTAGGAGAGGGTTTATATAGTACATGGATGGCCGGCCCATGGGCTATGATGGGCTTCCCATGGGTCTTGGGCCGGACTAGATTACTATTCTAATCATTACACTAACTACTAGCTAAGACTATTACAACTTGGAAGTGACCGACACTTTTTGTGTTTCCAACATGGAATATTTGGCTTAGGTAAACTCTTCGGAATATCAGATTTCATAATGGGAGTGGTTTTAGGCAAAGTCTTCAGAACATCGGGTTCCGGAATAGAAATGGGAATAACCAGAGGTGGGATTTGAGCGGTACTTCCTTGGAAATTTGTTTGCTCTTTATCCTTGGTTTTTCGTTCCACTACCTTTTTAGGAGAAGGATTAGTAGGAATTGAAGGTCCCTCGTAAGCAACACCACTTCGAGTAGTGATCGCTTTCATCTGACCCTTCGGGTTTGGAATGGTATTACTCGAAAGAGTACCCGAAGTTGAGGCTTGGTTTTGAAATCATGTTTTGCAAATTATTTTGAAAGGTAGTTTGTTGATTCATCATGACGGCTTGTTGAGATTTTATCGTGTTTTTAATTTCATTCTTAAGGTCTCCTTTCAACGAGTTGATTTGATTTTGCATGTTCCTCAACATCTGATTGTTATTCCTCTTGTAACTCGAAAAATCATTTGAAATCTTTTGTTGAACTTGATTATTAGGCACTTGAAATGGTTGGTTTTAAAATCCTTGGTTTTGAAAATTTGGAGCATGATTATTTTGAAATCCTTGATTAACATGAAAATTATTTCCCCGATTAAAATTATTCCCTTGAACTTGATTTTGATTAAACCTATTTTGACCATTATTTTGCACTGGTGCAAAACCTGGTGGTGCCATTTGATTACTAACTTGGTTCGGAGGGTTAACTTGATTGTAAGTACCCGTGGTCGCAAGCAAACAGGGCTTGGGTATAATAGCTTCCATGAATCATCTATCCTAGCCTTGACACTAATCAAAACACAAAACTTGGCCACCGAGGTGTTTTAACCCCTATATATGGCCGAAACATTCACCCCATTCAAATCACACCTCAAAACTTCAATACACACACAAATGGAGTTCTAGCCAAGGAAGAAGTATAAGATCCCTAAGCTCAAAATAGAAGCAAATAATCAAGAAAAAGGAGCTCTTAAAGTTGTTACTAGGCGTACGAACCTAAAAACCCCTTTTTGACTAATGTCTAGCTCAAGTAAGCTTAGTTCTTGTTCAATAAGCTTATAATCTGTATTAGAATGTTCATAATACTCTTAAGATCATATATAAACTCTTATTTGAATCTTTGAATCCTCAAACCTATGTGTTTTTTATTAAAACACTAAAAATAAAATGTTTTGATTTTCTAGCTAACGAATCATTTTTCTAAACTTTTGTTACGTTAAAACATCTTATTTTATCTTATTCTAATAAGTTATAACCTGAAAATATCATTTGGAATCTTAAAATAACCTTGCATAGAGTATATATCGTAACTTTCTAAAATTTATAAGTAAAGGTGCTGAAAATGTCATTATTCTAAAGTTATAACTATAAGGACCTATCTTGCCAAGTTCTAAAGTTAAAGGTTTAAATTATATATACTTTATATATAAAGGACTAAACATGTAAAAGTTTATAAACCAAAGGTATATATTGCCATTTTTGTAAACATGAAAATATAAAATATAATATTTTTATATAAATTATAAAAATATATATTAATATTATAAAACCTAATTTTATTAAAACCCGACACATTAATCATTATTAATCAACGATCGACGCATTACAAAACAATTACGTTATATATTTAACGTAAAATGAAGGTTTTACCCTCCTAGGCAAGGTATCGAGTTCGAGTCTTGTCTAGGGCGATAGACGTTTCCTCCCGCGTGCGTAAAGGCAAGGGTGCCATTGCCTTATGGGCTGGACCCAACCTTGGTTGTGTGGGCTCGCTAAGCCTTCTGGGCTAGGGGCCATGTAGCCATAATTGTCGTTCAAATTTTTTTTATCATCGACTAACTTTTAAAGAAACTTAAATTCTTATCGTATCATATTACTAAGGAGCTTCATGTGAGGAGTTTCATTTGGGTATACGTTTTGACGAGTTTGCTGGATTTACGATTTAAAGTGTCCTGGATCCTCAAACGTTTACTACATGACCTCTGAATTATTATGGCCCGAACAGTGATACAATATTTCCATAAATTAATAAATCAAAGTAATACATTAAACTTTATGAAGTTTTGAAATATAAACCATCACACTAAGACTTTACATATTACCCTAGGTTGCGTGACGAAGCCGTTACTTTCACTTTATATACTTTTGCCATCAATTAGATTTCCCCTGTTAAGGTGAGTTCATAGGCTCACAATTAACTCTTTTAAATGTTTTCATAAACCAATAAGGGGGATACATGCTATAAACCATGAATACGAGTATTTTTCCAAATGTATGTCATCCTGATATATTATTGTCTAAGTCCTTACTTTTGCCATAAAGACCTCACTATCATGAACAGTTAATTACTTTTCAGAGTAAGATTGAATGCTGTGAATAGATCTATTTAGGACTGAGCTTCCCCGTTGGTGTACCTATACTTTCTGGTAACCAAACACACTTCATTTGAAACACTATGCGGGTGTTTGACAAAGGCACCCGTTGGGGCAACTTATTGTGATTTTTTATTATCTCAAGGTCTCGGTGCATGAGCTCAGGACAATAATAATGTTTTCTTTAATAATTGTACTCATTGCAATTATTACACTTATGGGTGTATAACAACGTAACCCACTATTGAACTTGTATTTAAACTGTTTACTCTAAACCTATGAATATCACTCAACCATTGTGTTGACCTTTTTAGCATGTTTATCTCAGGTAACTAAGCACCTTATGGTACGAAGTGGCACGGACTTGAATATGGCTAAACTGTTATCATTCAAACTTTAGAGTTAAGTACATTTTTGGTCCTTATGGTTTGGTGCGTTTTTCACTTTTGGTCCAAAATTCAAAAAATGTTTAGTTTTGGTCCAAAAAACATAGTTTTGTTCCACTTTTAGTCAAAAAAGACATAGTTTCGTTACACTTTTGGTCCAAAAGACAGAGTTTCGTTCCACTTTTAGTCTGAAAATTTTAGTCCAAGTTTACAAAATTGGACTAAAAGTGGAACGAAACTATGTTTTTTGATAAAAACTAAACCTTTTTTGAATTTTGGAACAAAAGTGAAAATGCACCAAATCAAAAGGACAAAAAATGTACTTAACTCTAAACTTTATGTTTTCATGTAGATTTTTGGGACCTCTGTTTGTAAAAACTCTGATGAAATAATAAATGATAAGTTATCTTTTAAAAACGTCTCTTTTGAGTCGTTTTCTATGATTATGACTGTTGTACTATGAAATAATACCCCAGATTAGCTTCCGCTGTTATATATCAAAATGGGGGTGTTATAGCGTCCCTGCAACAGTATGTGATGGGTGAGTTCACCGGAACTGAAACGTTTAATAGATAAAAAGGTTTAATGTAAAAGGGTATGGAGGGCATAAATTTACATTGACCCCAAATTTAAGTGGAAGTGGTAATATCTATTCTGTGTAAATATTAACTTCCTTCAACAATGCATTAGGACATAATGGTGCATTTAATATAACAATCACATATTTAAGGAAATAATTTAACCTTGCTTCTGCTAAAAGTTTCTAAACTTTTTCAAATTCAATTAGCATTAACTTTTTTTTTGAATGTCAATTAGCATAATAATAAAATCATTACCATTTATCCCAAGTTACAATTTTTTTCAACGACTAACAAATATAGCAAAACTTATATTGAGAAGATATTCCCTTGTCATTTGAATAGAAATCCTTACCATAATATTAATTTAAGCTTTCTTTATTTAGATGCACGGGATTTATGGTATGATTGTGCTTAATTGCAGAGATTGCCTATGTCATTGAATGGTTGATTGCTTGAATTAAGGGGTTAATGAAGGCAAGTGAAGAACCTTGTGGCTATAAAACCCTATCACCCTCCTTTAGGAGAGATATATCAAAAAACACAATCACAGAAATAGCTTCTTATTTGAGCTAGATAAGAAAAAAGATATGGGAAAAGTTACAAGGTGGTTTAGAGGGGTATTAGAAATGAAGAAAGATAAAGTAAACATAGATAATGCTTAAACAAAGAAGAGATGGAGCTTTGGAAAATGTATAAAGGATCTGTCACAAAGGGTGACGGTGGAAAATGATTCCACTCGGATGAGTTCATGCATGTCTGCCTCAGAAAAAGAACAAAATAAGCATGCTATTGCTGTTGCGGCAACCACTGCAGCTGTGGCCGGCGCACAAGCTGCGGTGGCTGTTGTCAGACTTACTAGCGACGACAGGGATACTTTATTTAGTGTCAAGGAAAAATAGGATGCCACCAAGATTCAGTCCGTCTATAGAGGTCACTTGGTAAGTTCTCTTTTTATTTTTTTCAAATAATTACCGTATAATTTAAGATTATTATTTATTCAAGACACAATCCCAAACACATTTGTACTACTGCAACAAGTTTACTTGCTTGTTTATAGTTTTTATCTGTATTTTAGTTGTTGTATTTATGAACCATATGTGGCGCATAATTCTGTGAGTTTGTGAGTCTGCCTACTGCAAGTTAAATGTGTAAAGTGGACTCTCGGGGGGTGGATTTATTTTGTCTGGCTGCTACAGTTTACTGTGTGTGGCTGCTACATTCTATTGTGTAGTGTTGATGCATGTTTTAGTGTTTGGCTGCTGCAATTCATGTCTCTCTTCAACATCCTGGTTTAGTTTATAGCTTTTATCTGCATGTTTTAACCACTGTATGGGTAGCTCTTACTAGTTACATAGTTTTTTTAATTCTTTCTATAAAACAAAATATAAAGAGCATAAATGAAAAATAAATAAATAATATGTATGCCTTAGTCATTTGTGGTTGCTGCTCGCAAGACTCTATTAACACTCACATTGTATGTAATGGATAAATTTTGGTTGAGAGTAGCACTTAAAGTCATAAAATCTAAATGGTAATTGTATAGTTATGTTTGGCTTTTGCTCTTGACCACATATTGTTTTATGGAACACATGAAACTTCATGATATGATGCAAGTTGTAGTAATTAATTGTCATAACTTTCACCAATTAAAGGTCTGCTAGAAACTCAAAAGAACATTTGATTTTTGGTACGTATGATTGTGTGAAGCTTTATGAAATGAAATTGAAGATAAAATAAGATCCACGAAATGTGTAGAGATCATATATCCAAGATTTTAAAATACACTCTAATTTTTATATTGAGGGGATATATATGTTAACATTTAACAATCGAATTGTGTCACGTCTTGTTTTTGAAGAACACATATGTGACTATCTAAAATGTAAATTGTATCACCAAGTAGTTGCCGACATTAGTAATTGAGTATTTTGTTTTGGTCTAATGAAGTTTTGTTTATGTTTTAAGGCAAGAAGGGCCTTGAGGGTATTAAAAGGACTAGTGAAATTCCTAGCTCTTTTAGAGGTTCCTTGTTAGAAAACACGTAGCTGCAACTCCGATACAGTATAGCAAGCTCTCCTTAGAGCTCAGTAGTGTTCGATCAAACGGCTAGTTGGTTGTTCGATATGAGTTGCGTTCAACCTAATTCCGACATGGAAATCACTGTAAGATCACTTTCATAATTTTATGTTCATTTTTCTAAGAATAATGTGATTTTATGTTCATCAGATGGGCTAAGATACACTTGTTATTCATATTCATTTAAGAAAGTGTTACACTTTTAAATATTTTAGGAGAGGTTTGATAATGACACAAAAAGAGAAATCCATAACAAGCGACTCTCAACTTCATATGATTCTACAACAAATTCATATGACGAGAGCCCAAAAATAGTTGGAATAGACCCTTATAGGCCACATGGCGATCAAGGCGCAACCATTATCAAGATCCAAAATCAAGATTTATAGGCAAAGACTACACGTGTTCCAAAACCACTCAAAGCACGCTTCATTTTTCTAATTCAAACAGGTCAAACACTCGAGTCACACCTCCAAAAAGTGTTTGCGGGGACACCTTTTTTAGACCTCAATTAAATTGTCCAAGTTACATGGCCAACACGCAATCATTTAGCACGAAATAGAGGTCACATTGTGTTGTTAGGATCCAAAAGTCTTGATCTAAAGCTCAAGAAGCTATAAACTCATCTATAAAGTTTCTTCAAATTTGAATTCAAATCTGGTAACTAGTGGAATGAAGTCTTATACCATCGAAGCCCAAACCAATATGTGTAATTCTTTAACACGTCGTATTCCATGGATTTTATTAGAAGATTTTTTTTCTTCTTTTTTAACATTTAAATAGATTATAAGGGCTCAATATGTTCATACTTGGCCCAACTTCAACCTTATTAAAACCTTGACCTTTTAGACTTTCAATTGATGCTTTAGGTCCAATACTTTTTTTTCCAATACTTATTTTTAAAGTCTTAGACCTAGAGCATCAATGGAAAATTTAAAAGGTCAACGTTTAGGTCTAATATTTTTTTCCATACTTTTTTTTAAAATATTTCTGACCCTACTATCATATAATATCTAAAAGGTTAAGGTTGAAATAAAGTTGAATGAGCAACAAGAATATATTGAGCTCTTATAATCAATTTAAATGTTCAAATGCAAAAAAGTGATTGAGCAACTTCCTAATTAAACCAAGGAAAAGATTTAGACATAACTCTTGAGGAATAAATCTTCATAGGGATGCATTTGATGAAGTTTTAGAGAAGTGAGAATAGAGAAAGTTCAATTTTAATTGTGGTTGTCACTAAGATTTGGTAGATTTCAAAGGTGGTTTAGAGGAGTATTTTAACTCTTTTTAGTGGTTTAAGATGTTTATGGTTGTGTTGGTGTTATTTGTCGCAAGTAGAGTTTATTTAGGTGCTTGTGTTTTGAGTTTTGCATTTTGGTATCAATCTCTATCTGATTGTATTTTTTATCTACTTGCAAGTTTTGTTAATGAAAATTTCTTAGCCATTCAAAAAAAAGATTTACAAACAGTGCATTTTCTTTACGTCAATATTTTTAGTAATTGTTAATTACCTTATACGTATAACATAATCACATTGATACGATTATATCCTACTTACGATAGTAAATTATTGTTAATTACATTTATGATGATTAGACACGATAGCCCAGTGATTTGTACACAACATCATTTCCATGACATATATTTTTTAGTTAATGGCATATAACAAAATTAGTAGTGTGGGTTAAGAAAAAGAAAGGGTTAATACACAAAAAAGTTATTAAAGTTTGTTCAAATGTTCACCTATATTACTAAAGTATTTTTGGTTACATATAGGATACTCATGTTATGTTAACCGGTTACATAAGTTACCTATAATGTTTTAACCTTAACTTACTCGTTGAGTGTCTACGTGGCTAGTGCCATGTATTTTTTTTAAACATTGAATTATTAAAAAGGGATAATCCTAGGGTTCACACATTCTTCTCTTCCATTTCCTCTCGATACTCCCAATTTCTCTAGAAAACCTAATCAGCAAATTAATCAAATAAACTGGGTTTAGGGTTTTTATCTTCCTCAATAAAGGTATGTATGGGTCTTTAATTATTGTATTTCTATGTTTTGAGTCATTGTTTATTCTTAATTTAAAATTTAGGTTTTTCTAAATTTAGGGGTTTGATTAAAGTAACACTCTTTCTTGTTTTATATATTTACAGATGGCATCTCAATCTCAACCATCTACTTTTTTGATCAAATATCATCGGGGTGGCGTGTTTGTAAGAGATCCCATTTTGTATGAGTATAAAATCCTTTCTGAAATACCCGATGTTGATCTTGTTTCATTAGGTTTAGTTGGTTTTATAAATCAATTAAAGACTGAATGTACTGGTTCTGTGAAGTCTATTTTCTATTTGGTTCTTGGCTTAGAGTTTCACTTAGGATTAAAACCCTTGAAATATGATACTGACTTTGATGCTTTTGTCCAATGTGGTGTTATTCATGACCATGTCTTGCATGTGTATTCTTCTAGCTCTGAGTTTCACTTAAAAATGAACAAAATAATGATAGTGGAATTGAGTTAGATGATGATGATTATAATTTTTATGATTATGCTTCAACTCATTTCTACATTCGTGTGATTTTTTCGCTCTGCTACGCCATTTTGTTGTGGCGTATAACGTGTGGTAAGTTCTCTATGAACACCATATTCTCTACAAAAAATGATAAATTATGTTTACACGAACTCTCCTCCCCTGTCTATTCAAAGAACTTTAATATTCCTGCCACTTTGTTTCTCCACATAAGATTTATACTTCTTGAAATAATCATATGCTTCTAATTTATTTTTAAGGAAATACACCCAACTCATTCTACTGTAGTCATCAATAAAGTGTAGAAAATAATATTCTATTCTGAGTCATATTGGCAACTATCTTTCCTGATTTTTTTACCTTTGATAACACACGAATCATCAAATAATATAGAATGCCCACTATACATTACTTGTCCGACACTTAGCAAATTATGAGCTAAAGAAGGAACATGCTCAACATGATAGAGAAGTCTGACATTACATTGTGTGGTTTTAATTGCAATATAACTTTCCCTTCAACTTTCATTTTCCAGTCATTCCCTAATGTCATTTCCTTTCTTTGTGACTCGTCAAGCTCTTTGAACATGGATCCTGCACCACACATATGTTTTGAGCACCCACTGTCAATATACCAAGCATTATTTTCTTTATTTGATGCATTAAGGAGAATAGGCCGTAAATAATCTCTCCTCTGAAGTTTCGTTAAAATTGGCACGGTGTTGCTCGCTTTTCGGTTTGCTCTAACAATCAACATCTCTATGTCCATGCTTCTTGCAGTGTTGACATTGTATGGAACCACTTTTTAGTTTTCTCCAGCAATCAACATCTTTGTGGCCATACTTGTTATAATTTTTCCATTGAATGGGGTTCCTATTTTGTCTTTCATCAGATTCACTTCTTCCTCTGCCTCTACCTCTGCCACGACCACGACCACGATGACCACTTCTATTATTTCCTCTGAAATTAGAACTTTCAACTATACCCTTTGAAGAGGAGTCACCTTTAACTTGGAATGCTTTATTCTTAGTGGACACTCTTGAGAGATAATCTTGGGCACATTCCGAACTTTTCATGTTTAAATATTTAATTTTTTATAATACTTTTTTTTGGGCAACACCATTCATATGCAATGCCTTCTATTCATGACTAACTTCCATCACCTCCTTCTGTCCATCATTCATGTACAATTTACTTCTTGTTCTTAGCCATTTTAATTTTCTTTGTGCTAGATGAGAAAGAAAATTTCATCAATTAAATCAAGACTACAATCCATCAATATTATCCCAAACCTTCCAGCAATATTACGAGACTTCATGTCATGCACCAGTGCCCATCCGAATTGTACGTATAATTGGGCCATTCATGCCATGTCGTAATAGAGAATCTAACTTCTTGTCAATTCTAATTATACTTTGTCATCTTGTTTTAACTAAAATAAGACAATACTATGATGTATGAGATGATAGATAACCCTACGCATGGTTCAACATGATGCTTTTTACTGTGATTTTTTTTCGGAAGGCAAAGATAACAAAAATTTAAATGCAGAAAACTGAGAATAAAATGGTGTATGAAAGTGAGAATTGACAGAACGAAACAACGATGACATAGTGTATGAAAGTGAATAAAGTAATGTTTAGAAAATCTATCCATCTATCTTTTATAAGCAGGGGCGGAGCTAGTAGGGGGACTAGTGGGTGCTGAGCCACCCCTAAGTAGCCTATTTGATTCATTAATTATCTATATTGCAAACTGCTTTTCTACTAGTTTTTTACATTGAGCCCCCTTATCATTATCACTTTTTGCATTAAGCATTGTCAGGCCTCCCTAACATAATTCTCATTGATAATTAAAATATTTATCAATGTGTTATTTATATCACATTTTATCAAATGTACATATATATTGGTTTTCAATATGATTGATTAAAGGTAGCATATGATGAAATCACAAACCGCCTATAATCAGCGTCTAAGTTTTAGGGTTGAGATTGTGTCTTTCAACAACGGGTGGTGATATTTACATGGATGATTTTACTTCATCCCCATAAAATTTACGTGAATTTACTTTTATACCCTCCATATACTTCTTAGCTTTTACCCTATTTGTCTGACTAAACTTTTGCCATGCGTTGCTATTCACTCTCACAATGCATTAGGACATAATGGTGCATTCAATATAACAATCACATATTTAAGGCAATCATTTAACCTTTAGCATTAGTAATAAAACTAGGCGAGTACCCGCGCATAGCGGCGGAAATTCCTAGCGGCCGGTAATTAACGATAAGCGATATTGTGGTAAGTTTTTCCGTGTAACGTTCAAATAGAACGTGAAAATATCAAAATGTAAATGCAAACGCTTGTAACATGCGATAATTGAACATTGACGAAAAAATTATTAACATGTATCAAACATATAAAAACATTTAGTGAAAATGAAAGCTAAACATTACATCAATTTATGTAATAATGTGATAAACCTAACTAAACACGCTACTCCTCACGTAAAACTTTTTGGTCTTCGCATTTGAGGTGTAGACTCCTTTTTAACAGAACTCTTTGACAGGTTTCACTAATACTTTTGTAGCTGTACGTGTTTACCTCTACATCAAACGAAGCCTCAGCAGGTTCGAAAACCGTTCCTACTTCCATAGGAGCAAAAGCGGTCATTATTTCGGTCAATCTAAAAGCAATACAAGATTTATTAGACGTATACAATGTATACGATAGCATTGAAAAATATAAACAGGTGTATAACACAAACCTCGGTTTCAAAACGATTGGTATTCAAATGTTCATGAACGGATTCAACAGGTTCCACAACAGAATTAACGTCCATGTTAGCATCAACTTTTCATGTGAGCATTAGTGGATTCCATTGTATGTATATGTTATTTGTTAATGATTTTCGAGAATATACAAGTGTATTACTTGTTAGAATGTTATATATTATATATAGGATTAAGGGGATGTCACAAATAAAGGAACTTGTTGAGAATATACTGTATTAGTTGTGTAGAGTTTGACCAAAAGATTATTATTGCAAACAAGTTAAAAAAAAATAGGATTTTCGTTTTGGAAAAAAGAGTTGAAACGACTCAAGGATATGTACTAAAGAGACAAATATATTTGTTAAGATACAAATAAATTTGGAACATACAGGTTTTGAAAATGTATCTTGTTATTTTTTTGTTTTAGAAAACTTGCTAACAGAGTTTTTGGACATTCATTTCTAAACTTATCAAAGTAAAAGTTTGAAGTATTTCAAATCGATCCTATATTCGTAAAAGATTTTGACACTGTTAACATCAGTATATATTTTCAGAAGATTTGAACACGCTTGTGTGATTGTAATGTACTTGTTTGTGCGTTTCTTTAATCACATATTAAATGCATATCTTTTTAAAAGTAGAAATGTACAGGTGCATAGCAACGGAAATTCCTTGCGGTAGATAACTAACAATATGCGATAGTGTGGTAAATGTTACGTGTAACGTTTAAAATTGAAAGTGAAAAGATCAATATGTAATTGCAAACGATTATAACATGCGATAATTCAACTCGAGAAAAAATTCGAACCTATAAAAACATTTAGTGAAACTGAAAATAAAACATTACATCAACAATTATGAGATATAACTAACAATGCACGTTACTCGTCGTGTAAAACTTCGTCACCGACTCGTAATAGGAAGTTAGAAAATACAAATTCTTGAAAATCACCCATACATAATTAAGCTAACAAGCTCACCATATATTCTATAACAAGCACCCCCTGAGTCAATTTTGAGCTAAAAATTATTGTGAAAGGGAACATTTGTTTTACATGTCACCTTACACAAAGGTTTACAATCTTAAATATCATATTTTGACGATGATTGATTGATTTGCTATATCCATTCGGTTTGCATGAAGAATTTTAACAAATGAACGGTTGCCATTTAAATGGACGGATACACAACCCATATGACAACTATACTTGATATCTTTGCATTGAAATGTGACATAACTCCAAATTTATAAGACTTGATCTCTTTACAACCCAAGTCTACCCATATCCGATCTAGTTTAGCCGTTGTAGCTCCGCCGTTGTAGCTCCGGCAAGTTGTTCGACATCTACATAATAGCATGATTAAACTACACATAAACCAAATAACACATAATTCTCACTGAAAAAATATAAGATTCTTAATATTAAAAAATTCTTACAAAATACAAATACTATGGATTTTATTGTACTAATTAGAATCAGTATAAAGTCATCACTAAAAACATAATTCTCATTGATAATTAAAATATTTATCAATGTGTTATTTATATCACATTTTATCAAATGTACATATATATTGGTTTTCAATATGATTGATTAAAGGTAGCATATGATGAAATCACAAACCGCCTATAATCGTTCTCTAAGTTACACATGGATTGGTCAAGAGGATAAATAATGTTCTGCTATGACAAATGAAGCATATGGAAATGTCTATATGGGCCTAATTCCATAAGCAACTGTTTCAAATGCATTAGTTATACAACTAACTGCAACTCACCAACGAGTAGTTAAAACAATTTCAAAGACCTGTACTAACCAATATGATCGATAAAACTACACTAACAACAATAGCATGATGATAGTAATAAGAGCAATTGCACTTCCAGTATATGACTTCAATAAAGACCAATGATTTTAAGAAGAAACAAGATCAAAAGAACACAAAGAACACAAAGCGCCAAACACTCGAACACAACGTTTTAGAGAACAAAATCAACAGGTTCTCTGAAAATACAAAAAAATAAACCATCATCTACACTTTGGAGCGAAGAAATAGCCTCAACAGCTTCCCAATCTCTCTTCACAACATACGGTGCCTCAACATTTTTTTTATTTTTCATTGCCATCTCTTCTTCTTCTATGCGAAAGAAACTAAACACGAATTATATTAATGAACACGTTAGGGTTGTTTATATAGGCATTAGGGTTTTTCATTTTCCTGCCATGTGTTGCATTCTCGTAATTATTTCCAGCTTTGAATATGTAATAGAGAGTGAAATGCCTTCCCATGGTGTGTTAATGCCTTCCAAAAATAGTGCAAGACTTTCAACAGTTTCCATCGTTTGTTATACTTTCTCATGGTGTGTTAACAGTTTCTATTTGTGTGTATTAGTTTCCATGCGTGTGAAGGGTTGACAATTTTAAAAGGTTTCCACCAATTAGTATCCTTGTCAATCAATTAGTATCAAAATGAGCCAGCCATGCATTTTTTATAGATGAATGATCCAGCCTTGTGTACATTCCAAAATTAGAATTCAATTTTTCCACAATTTCACTTTCAAGATTTGGTGGAAAACTCTTTATAGAGTATTATAGAAAAT
This sequence comes from Tanacetum coccineum, assembly GCA_026074375.1. Lineage (NCBI taxonomy): Eukaryota > Viridiplantae > Streptophyta > Magnoliopsida > Asterales > Asteraceae > Tanacetum > Tanacetum coccineum. Next base: position 13,569 of record BQNB010072451.1, read on the forward strand.
CATTACCATTTATCCCAAGTTACAATTTTTTTTTCAACGACTAAAAAATATAACAAAACTTATATTGAGAAGATATTCCCTTGTCATTTAAATAGAAATCCTTACCATAATATTAATTTAAGTTTTCTTTATTTAGATGCATTGGACTTATGTTATGATTGTGCTTAATTGCAGAGATTGCCTATGTCATTGAATGGTTGATTGCTTGAATTAAGGGGTTAATGAAGGCAAGTGAAGAACCTTGTGGATATAAAACCCTATCACCCTCCTTTAGAAGATATATATCAAAAAACACAATCAAATAAATAGCATCTTATTTGAGCCAGATAAGAAAAAAGATATAAAAAAAGTTACAAGGTGGTTTAGAGGGGTATTAGGAATGAAGAAAGATAAAGTAAACATAGATAACAGTAATGCTAAAACAAAGAAGAGATGGATCTTTGGAAAATGTATGAAGGATATGTCACAAAGGGTGACGGTGGAAAATGATTCCACTCGGATGAGGTCATGCATGTCTGCCTCAGAAAAAAGAACAAAATAAGCATGCTATTGCTGTTGGGCAACCTCTCTGGGCTGTGGCAGGAGCAAAGATGCGGTGCTGTTGCAAGACTTACTAGCGAAAGCGCAAGGATACTTTATCTTAGTGTTCAGGTGTGAAATGGGGCTGCACCAAGATTCAGTCCGTCTATAAAGGTCACTTGGTAAGTTCTCTTTTTTTATTTTTCAAATAATTACTGTATAATTTAAGATTATTATTTATTCAAGACACAATCCCAAACACATTTTTACTATTGCAACAAGTTTACTTGCTTGTTTATAGTTTTTATCTGTATTTTAGTTGTTGTATTTATGAACCATAGGTGGCGCATAATTCTGTGAGTTTTCTGTAAGTTTGTTGGCTACTGCAAGTTAAATGTGTAATTGTGACTGTCTGTAGTTTATTTTGTTTGGCTGCTACAGTTTACTGTGTTTGGCTGCTACATTCTATTGTGTAGTGTTGATGCATGTTTTGTGTTGGATGCTTGCAATTCATGTCATCTCTTCAACTATCCTGGTTTAGTTATAGCTATTTATATGCATGTTTTAACCACTGTATGGGTAGCTCTTACCAGTTATATAGTTTTTTAATTCTTTCTATAAAACAAAATATAAAGAGCATAAATGATAAATAAATAAATAATATGTATGCCCTAGTCATATGTGGCTGCTACTCGCAAGACTCTATTAACACTCAGATTGTATGTAATGGATAAATTTTGGTTGAGTGTAGTACTTAAAGTCATAAAATCTAAATGGTAATTGTATAGTTACGTTTGGCTTTTGCTCATCACCACATATTGTATTATGGAACTCATGGAACTTTCAGATATGATGCAAGTTGTGTACATTAATTGTCATAGCTTTAAACGATTAATAAGTGTGCTAGAAACTCGTAAGAACATTGTGATTTTTGGTTACGTTGTGTTGTGTGATGCTTTATGAAAGTAATTGAAGATAAAATGAGATTCATGAAATGTGTAGCGATCATATATTCAAGATTTTAATGTACACACTAATTTTTTATATTGAGGGGATATATATGTTAACATTTGACAATTGAATTATGTCACGTCTTGTTTTCGAAGAACGCATCTGTGACTATCTAAAATGTAAATTGTGTCACCAAGTAGTTTCCTTCATTAGTAATTGAGTAATTTGTTTTGGTCTAATGAAATTTTATTTATGTTTTAAGGCAAGAAGGGCCCTGCGGGCATTAAAAGGACTAGTGAAATTCCAAGCTCTTGTTAGAAAACAGGTAGGTGCTACTATATACAGTATGCAAGCTCTCCTTAGAGCTCAGTTGGCTATTCGATCTAAAAGGGCTGAGTTGCTGTTTCCAACTAAATCCGGTCATGAAAAATCCTATTGTAACGTCCACTTTTATAATCTTTATGTTCATTTTCTAGAATAATGTGGATTTTATGCCATCGAGGGCTAAGATACACTTGTTTTTTCATATTCATTCTAAGAAAGTGTTACACTTTTAAATTATTTCAGGAGAGGTTTGATAATGACACAAGAAGAGAAATCCATAACAAGCCACTCTCAACTTCATATGATTCTACAACAAATTTATATGACGAGAGCCCAAAAATAGTTGGAATGGAACCTTATAGGCCACATGGGCGATCAAGGCGCAACCATTATCAAGATACAAAATCAAAATTTATTGGCAAAGACTACAAGTGTTCCAAAACCACTCAAAGCACGCTTTGTTTTTCTAATTCAAACAGGTCAAACACTCGAGCCACACCTACAAAAAGTGTTTGCGGGGACACCTTTTTTAGACCTCAATTAAATCGTCCAAGTTACATGGCCAACACGCAATCATTCAGCGCGAAACAGAGGTCACTTTGTGCTGCTAGGATCCAAAAGTCTTGATCTAAAGCTCAAGAATCTATAAACTCAGCTATAAAGTTTCTTCAAATCTGGTAACTAGTGGAATGAAGTCTTATACCATCGAAGCCCAAACCAATATGTGTAATTCTTTAACACGTCGTATTCCATGTATTTAATTACAAGAGTTTTTATTTTTTTTAACATTTAAATAGATTATAAGAGCTCAATATATATATACTTGGCCCAACTTCAACCTTATTAAAACCTTGACCTTTTAGACTTTCAATTGATGCTTTAGGTCCAATACTTTTTTTCCTATACTTTTTTTTAAAGTCTTCGACTTAATGCATCAATGGAAAAATCTAAAATGTCAATGTTTAGGTCCAATATTTTTTTCCATACTTTTTTAAAAGTATTTGACCTAAACTATAAATGTAAAATCTAAAAGGTTAATGTTTAAATAAAGTTGAATTTGAGGCAACTAAGAATATATTGAGCTTTTATAATTTATTTAAATGTTTAAAATGAATAGATTGAGCACTTCTAATTAAATCCATCGAAAAGATTTAGACATTACGCTTCGGGAATAAATCTTCATGGGGTTGCATTTGATGAAGTTTTGGAGAAGTCGGAATAGAGCAAGTTCAATTTTGATTGTGTTTGTCACTAAGATTTGGTAGATTTCAAAAGTGGTTTCAGTGGTGTATTTTAACTCTTTTTAGTGGTTTGAGATGTTTTTGGATGTCTCGTGAAATGGTCTCTATGAGTATTTAGGAGCTTGTGGTTTTGAGTTTTACATTTCTGGTATTCAATCTATATCTGATTGTCTTTTTAGCTACTTGCTATGTTTTGTGTAATGAAAAATTTCTTAGCATTAAAAAATGATTTACTAACAGTGCATTTTCTTTATCGTCAATATTTTTTTTGTACTCTGTTAATTACCTTGTACATATAACATAATCACATTGATACGATTATATCCTACTTACAATAGTAAATCATTGTTAATTACATTTATGATGAACTGCCAGTTTCTCTCGATACTCCCAATTTCTCTCAAAAACCTAATCAACAAATTAATCTAATAAACTGCGCTTAGGGTTTTCATCTTCCCCAATAAAGGTATGTATGGGTGTTTAATTATTGTATTTCTATGTTTTGAGTCATTGTTTAATCTTAATTTAAAAATTAGGTTTTTCTAAATTTAGCAGTTTAATTAAAGTAACACTCTTTCTTGTTTTATATATTTACAGATATCATCTAAATCTTAAGCATCCACTTTTTTGATCAAATATCATTGGGGTGGCGTGTTTGTAAGAGATCCAGTTTTGTATGAGTATAAAATCCTTTCTGAAATACCCGATGTTGATCTTGTTTCATTAGGTTTAGCTGGTTTTATAAATCAATTGAAGACTGCATGTACTGGTTATGTGAAGTCTATTTTCTATTTGGTTCCTGGCTTAGAGTTTCACTTAGGATTAAAACCCTTGAAATATGATACTGACTTTGATGCTTTTGTCTAGTGTGGTGTTAATCATGACCATGTCTTGCATGTGTATTCTTCTAGCTCTGAGTTTAACTTAAAAATAAACAAAATAATGATAGTGGAAGTGAGTTAGATGATGATGATTATAATGTTTATGGTTATGCTTTGACTCATTTCTATATTCGTGCGATTTTTTCACTCCGCTACGCCATTTTGTTGTGGTGTATAATGTGCGGTAAGTTCTCTGTGAATACCATATTCTCTACAAAAAATGATAAATTTTGTTGACATGAACTCTCCTCCCCTGTATGTTCAAAGAACTTTAATATGGCGTTGTCTCATGTTCAACTCTTTTTGAATAAGGATATGCTGAAGACTTTTATGATCAGTGAACACAATACATTTTGTGCCATACAGATAGTGCCTCCAAATTTTAAGAGCGAACACAACTGCTCCTAATTCGAGGTTGTATGTGGTATATTTCTCTTCATGAGGCTTGAGTTGTCGGGATGCATATGCAATAACTTTTTCTCTTTGCATTAACACTGCTCCTAGACCTTGATGAGATGAATCACAGTAAACGACAAAGTCATTGTTTCCTTCTGGTAATGCATTGGAGCTTCACAAAGCTTCTGTTTTAGTAGTTGGAAGGCTGACTCTTGGTTTTCTTCCCAGATATACTTCTTGTTTTTCTGGGTTAATTCAGTCAAAGACTTTGCAATCTATGAAAAATCTCTGATAAATCTCCGATAGTAGCCGGCAAGTCCTAAGAATTGGCGTACTTCTGTGGGTGTGGTAGTAGATGCCCAATTCTTAACTGCTTCAATCTTGGCGGGGTCAACGTGAATTCCTTTACTATCAATCGCGTGCCTGAGAAATTACATGATACTGATCCAGAAATCACATTTGGAGAACTTGGCATATAATTTCTTTTTTTTGAGTAAATTGAAGATTATTCTCTGGTGATTTGCATGTTCTTCTTTGTTATGGTAGTAGATAAGGATATCATCAATAAACACTATCACAAATTTATCCAAGTATGGTTTACACACACAGTCCATGAGATCCATGAACACAGTAGGCGCGTTAGTGAAACCAAATGGCATCACTTCAAATTTGTAATGTCTGTAACGTGTTCTGAAGGCAGTTTTGGGAATATCTTCAATCTTTGAGTAAACACTCGAACCTTAATGTTTTTCAAATAAGTCATTGATCCTGGGTAATGGGTAACGATTCTTTACGGTAAGTTTATTTAGCTCCTGGTAATTGATACACATTCTAAAAGATCTGTCCTTTTTTTTAACAAATAAGACACGTGCTCCCCAAGGCGAAATACTTGGTCGGATAAAACCTCAGTCTACTAACTCTTGTAGTTGGTCAGATAGTTCCTGCATTTCTGAAAGAGCTAATCTGTAAGGTGCTCGAGCTACTGGTGCTGCTCTTGACATTAAATCGATTTGAAATTCTACTTGGCGAACTGGAGGAAGGCCGGGTAGATCTTCAGGAAAAACTTCCAGAAATTCTCTTACTACGGGTATATCTTCCAGTCTTTTTTCGTCTGACTTCTTCTCCATTACTTGGGATACGAAAACTTGATATCCCCTTGATATATATCTTTTGGTTTTAATATAGGATATGAGGCTTAGTCGGGTTTTACTCCGATCACCTTAAATGATCAAAGTTTCACCGTCGATGGGGATGTGGACGACTTTCTCATCACAAATAATTCTAGCATGATACTTGGATAACCAATCCATACCAATGACAACGTCAAAACTTCTGAGATTAATCGGCATGAGATCAATTTTGAAGGGTTGGTTTAACAAAATCAGGGTGCAACCCTGGATAATGGTATTAGTACCTACTAAGTTTCCATATGCCATTTCAATATCGTAGGTGGTATCTAGTGTAATTGGTGGGATATTAAGCATAGAAGCAAGAGGTATGGATATAAAACTTTTATCTGCTCCTAAATTGAATAATACTCTAGCTAAATGTTGGTTTAGAAGAATCATACCTGTGACTATGTTCGGGTCTTGGTGAGCATTCTTATCCCTCAGCAAGTATGCTCTTCCATAGGCATTGTTGTTTGCCTTTGGGCACTGGTTTTTGTAATGCCTTTTCTCTTCACAGGCATGACAAGTTACTAACACTAGTTGCAGGTTGCTTCCAGTGGCTGGCCCTTTGTTTCTGCAGTTCCTGGTCAAATGACCCACCTTGTTACAAGTCTGACATTTGACAGTGCAAGGTCCTGGGTGATGCAGAGTGCATTTCTTACACAGAGGAATGCTTCTAGTATACCTAATGTTTTCAGTTGGGGTGACAGCATAAGCCCTGACGGTTTCTTTCCTCCTATTCTGTTGCTGTTGGTGATCATTGTTGCGGTTGTTATTGTTGTTGGTACGGTTGTTCTAGTAGTTGTTGTTATTGGTGTTTCTTTTATCATCAATCTTTCGTTTGTGATCATTAGTTCCTTGCACAGTATTATGCTTTATTACCTGATCTATTAACCTCTGGATTATGGTAATGGCTTCCTCCAAAGTTTGAGGCTTTGAAGCGGTAACATTCCCTTCAATACTTCTGGGTAATCCCCCGATGAAGACTTCCATGAGTTTCTCAGAATTTGGCACCATAGTTGGGCATAAAACTGACAATTCCTAAAATCTTCTAACGTAAGTCTTAAGATCATTTCCTTTAACAGTTAGATTGTAAAATTCATCTTTTATTTTCTCGACCTCAGTTCAGGGACAATACTTCTTTATTAAGAGCTTTTTAAATTCAGACTAGGTGTTCTTTTAGGCTTCCTCTATTCCAATAGGCTGGACGAATGAATTCCACTAGGACAAAGCTTCTTCAGTCAGAGTACCAGTAGCAAATTTCACTTTGCAGTACTCGGTACAGTTGCTACGGAGAAATACCGATTCAGTTCGTTCAAACCAACGAATGAGGCCAACAGCGCCTTCCGTACCTTTGAAATTGAAAGTTTGGCAGCTCATAAATTCTTTGTAGCTACATTTTCTTGCTATAGGAGTTCCACTTTGTTGGGTATTCCTATTTGTATTGTCAGCATTTGCCATGGTATCAGCTTGTGCTTCTGGAGCTGCGGCAACATTATCAGCAACTAGTTTCTTAATGGCGGCCTGAGTCATGGCTGCTGCTGCAGATATTGATGTCCTCTTGGGAGCCATTCTATTAACATTTATAAGACAACACAAAATAAGAATCATATCATAAGTCATTTGTACAATGTATGGAAATTTTGATAATGACATATTTGATACAAGTTCTAACAAAGAAATACACATTCTTTGATATTACTTAGCAGGATATAACAGAAAATTTTGGAATCGACACTCTAACAAGCATCTAACTCATTAGGTTTCTCAAGGACTGGTTCATTTCCTAGTGGTTTCATACCGCGACCACTTAGATAACTTATCTGGAAGTCTTAGATTCTAAAAAATTTATGCTCAATGCCTTGATCATTAATCATATCCATGATATCGAGGTATAAAGGTTTGAGAAAACTGGATGGTAAGAGGACCATGGTAATCCTGGATGCATAAAGATACGATACATAAATAACCTTAACACAGGGTATAGGATAGACAACCATGACATACATAAATAGGTATCATGAAACAACGAGGTATAATAGAATTACAACTTCACTATGTCATAAACAACTTGTCTACATATTTTACATAACCAAAATTTGACAAGTGTCATTATTTATGCCACACATCATGTGGTTGGATTCTAAACAAAAGCTGTAAATAAGAACGATCTAGTCTAGTAGTCTGGTGGTCCTCCCTTGTGGTTCTTGAGCTCTTGGATCATGTCCAGAAGACACTTCATATCTGATCGGTGGCGAATCTGGATATCCTCGATGAGTATATCCAGAGTAGAAATCCTGACATGAGCAAGAATAATCTTGTCGTTATGCCTTATTTGCTCTCTCTGAAATCCAGAAATTTGAGTACGGGCTTCTTGAAGTTTGGTTTCTAGTTGGTTAAAATCTCGCTGTATGATTACTCGACCATTACCAAGACCTTCTAACTTATCGTCCATGTGCTCAATGCGCTCAATAGGGAGTTCATCTAAGTGATTTAGAATAGTTTCGATATGTTCCTCACAACGCTCCAGATGCGTCTTATGAGAACTCTCTCCAATCTTAAATACCTGAGGTGGGTTAGAGAAATTAGAGGAGGATCTTAGGAAACGGGCTCGTTTCTGAGGTGGTAAAATCTCTTCAGGAAGAAAGAAATCTTGGGGATCAAACATTGGTGATGGTGGTAACACTGGAGATGATGGAAAAACAGTTGGTGGAGTAATAGGAGCTTGTGGTAGTGGAATAGGTGATTCATTACTAGTAGCATTATATGCTTGTATAACTTTCATATATAGATCATCGTGGAAAGGTGAGATGGCTAGCGAGGCCAAAAGATACTTAGATAAATCATCTAAAGGATCAGGAGAGGTGTTTCCCGGTGAGGCTGGAAAATAGTCCGGTGAATCCGGGGTATCGTCAGGAATAGTTGTAGAGGAAAAAGCATCCTCAACATTGAAATCAGATGGGACGATAATAGGGTGGGTGGATGTAGACATAATTCTGTAACAACCCAGTGTAAAATAACATAAGTTATTTATATAATAGTTATGTATCTTTACATACTATTCAGGAAATGTAATGCCACAAAGGACTTTCTTAGATGGAAAAAATAGTTATAGTTTAGGTTTTAACCTTGTTCTCTATACCCTTGGGCTCTTGATACCAATCTGTAACACCCCCTTATTTGACATATAGCAGCGAAAGCTAATTTGGTGTATTACTTCATGAATCAACAGTCATAATAATAGAAAACGACTCAAAAGAGACGTTTTAGAAAATTCAGTTATCATTCAATATCATATCAGAGGTTTACAAAAGAGGTCCCAAAGTACATTGAAAACATAAAGTTTGAATGATAATATAACGACCCGCAATTTTCATCAATGTAATATCCATCTATTAAATTAGATGCACTGTAATATCCATCTATTATATATATACCACCTTTTTATAGGGAAATTTTTGCTTTATCTCATTATGCAACGTAACTTGCATCTCTAAAGTAAACGAGCTCACGCAACCTCTACCAATGCCATCTCTATCTATGTTTACATCATGTAAACATCCTAATATGTCAATTTTATATCTTAATATCATTTTTACCAAGCACATTATTCATTTAACGTACTTTTCAAAATGTTATATCAAAACAAACATTAAACGTTAATGTTTACATCAAAACCCTAATTATATATAAAGTATACACATAAAATGAATGTACAAGTCAATAATATAAGAAAGTCAAACTAGGTCATTTTACCTTCTAAATCACTTTGGTTTCATACCACCACTTTAACACAAGGTACAAGCACTTAATGCAAGACTTTTAAACCCTAAACCTAATCCCTAAATCATTCTAAAACCTAATCTAAAACCCTAAACCCTAAACAAAACCCTAATTTCATTTTAAAACCCTAAACCTTAAAACTAAACCCTAAAACCTAATCCTAAACCTTAAACCATAATCCTAAACACTAAACCATAATCCTAACACTAATCCTAAACCTTAATCTATCCTAAGCCCTAACCTTAACACGAATTAAAAACCCTAAAACCCTAACCCTAACTAGATTCGAACCCGCAACCCATTTTCTTTCCTTTTTAGCTATTTTAAACTCAAACCACTAACCTATCACCTCTATGACTAAGCTACTATGTCTCAAAGCTGCTTACAAGCTCCTCAATCACATTCCTTGGCCACTAAGAAGCCTTATCACCTCCTTGTTCTCCCTTCTATGCTCTGGCTAAACAAGAGCCTCCCACATCTTCATGCTAGTTTCTAGCCTTGCATACTCACACCATAGCTATTCCTTGTCATCCCTAGCAGCTCTTAGTCACCTCACCTTGGTCCTTACTCCTCTACACTTGGCCTCCAAAGTGTTTTTGCACTATAAAAGGACGCACCCTTCACCATTTAATCTCACACCTAAAACTCAAACATAAACATATCAATGGAGTTCTAAGTAGCCAAGAAGGAAGAAGAGAAGTCCCAAGTGCAGAAGTCAAGAAACAAAGGTCTTGAAGTCGAATTATAGGCGTACGAACCAAATAAGCCCCATTCGACCCATTTTCCAAACCGTAAGCTTGAATCCTTGTTCTATAAGCTATTTTTCTATTTTAAACTCTTATAAGTATCTTATAATCATGTTTGAACCCTTGTTAAAAGCCTTGAGGCTCACACCCACTCGTTTTTAATTTCTAAAACCAAACGAGCCCTATTAAACCCTAATAACTCGTTTTCTTGAAATCTATAAGCTAAACTCATAAGCTGTTGTTATAAGCTATTCCTATAAGCTTATTAGTCATTTATATAAACATTTTATCAAGCCTTAAAAGCTTTAACCCATTAGATTAATTTTTATAAACCAAACGACCCGTTTTATGTTTTTAATCTCGTAGACCTTTTTCAATAAGCATAAGCTTGTAAAAGCTATTATTCCTAACTTATTTTAGCTTATCATGATAAGCTTTAACCTGCAAATCTCTTTTAGAAACCTAAAATAAGCTTGCATGTAATTTGGACTTGTTTTGTAAATTATTTTTATGCAAGGGGTATATATTATAACTTTTGGAAATTATTAACTACAAGGGCCATTTTTGTAACTATATTAAAGTTATAACTCCAAGGGTTGTTCTTGCAAAATTTTAAAGTTCAAGGATTAAATTATATATAATTTATATGTATAAAGGACTACTTTTGTAATTAATTATAATTCAAGGGTATTTATTGCCAATTTAATATTCTTAAAAATATAAAATATTATATTTTTATATAAATTATAAAAAAATATATAAAAATATTATAAAACTCAATTTTATCAAAACCCAATACATTTGTTGTTATTAATCACCGATCGACGCTTTATAAATCAAATACGTTATATATTAAACGTAATTTATCATCGGCTAGCTTTTGAAACCTAAAATCCTATCGTATCATGATACTAGGGAATTTCATGTGATGGGTTCAATTTGGGTATTCGTTTTGACGAGCTTTCTGGGTTTACGATTTAAAGTGCCTTGGCTCCTCAAACGATACTGCATGGCCTCTCGATTATGATAGCCCGAACAACGATACAATATTCCCATAATAAATCAAAGATATACGTTAAACTTTATGAAGTTTGAAACATAAACTATCACACTAAGACTTGACATATCACCCTAGGTTGCATGATGAAGCCGTTACTTTCACTTGATATACTTTTGCCATCAATCAGATTTTCCTATACTATTAAGGTGAGTTCATAGCCTCACTTTTAAATCTCTTTAATATTTCATAAACCCGTGAGGGGGATACATGCTTAAACCATAAAATGTTTTTCCAACTGTATGCTATTCTGATATATTATTGCCTAAGTCCTTTCCTCAAGGCTTTGGTGCCATGAGCTTAGACGCAATAATACTGTTTTCCATAATAATTGTACTCATTGCAATTATTACACTTATGGGTGTATAACAACGTAACCCACTCTTATGATGACTTGTATTCACACTATTTATTATAAACCTATGAATTTCACTCAACCATTGTGTTGACCTTTTTAGCATGTTTATCTCAGGTAACTGAACATCTAATGGCACGGAGTGGCACAGACTTGAAGATGGCTAAACTGTTATCATTCAAACTTTATGTTTTCATGTAGATTTTAGGACCTCTGTTTGTAAAAACTCTGATGAAATAATGAATGATAACTTATCTTTTTAAAATGTCTCTTTCGAGTCATTTTTTATGATTATAACTGTTGTACTATGAAATAATACCCTAGATTAGCTTCCGATGCTATATGTCAGAAATGGGGGTGTCACAGATAACAAGTTTGGACGTCCTCAAGTCCAATGCCACTCCGTGCCATAGGTTGCTCAATTACCTTAAGTAAATATTATTCATATGTTGTTGCCCCAAGCGGGTGCTTTGCAAAACACCCAGAGTTCCTCAAATGAAATGCGCCCGTATGGTAGTGCGTTGTTATCTACATGGACGGGGAAGTTCAGTCCCAATAGATCTATTCACGGCATTCGCGCTTACTTCGGAAAGTAATTAACAGTTTATGATAGTGGGGCCTTATGGCAAATGGAGGTACATATGCAATAATATATCAGGATAGCATACAGTTGAAAATACTTGTATTCATGGTTTATAGCATGTATCTCCCCATGGGATTTAGAAAACATGTAAAGGTGGGACTATGATCTCACCTTGATGAGGTAGTTGATTGATGTCAAAAGTGACTCAAATGGAAATAAACGGCTTCGTCACGCAACCTGGGTAATATGTCAAGTCTTAGTTCGATTGTTTCAAAACTTTATTTCATAAAGTTTAACGTAAATGATTTTGGTTTATTAGTTTCTGAAAACATCGTATCACTGTTCGGGCTATCATAATCCAGAAGTCATGTAGTAAACGTTTGAGGAGCTAGGACACTTTAAATCGTAAATCCAGCAACTCGTCAAAACATCTACCCAAATGAAAGCCCCTAACATGAAATTCCCTAGTAACGTGATACGTTATAGTTTAAATGATATGATTTTATAAGTTTCTTCAAAAGCTAGTAGATGATAAATTATGTTAAATATATAACATAATTGATTTTTTATGATTCGATCAATGAATGAAACGATAAATGTGTCGGGTTTAATAAAATCGAGTCATATAATGTTTAAATATAATTTTATAATTAGTATAAAAATATTACATTTTATACCCTTGAGAATATGAAAATGACAATATATACCCTTGGTATATATTAATTTACAAATTTAACCCTTTAAATTTGGAAATTGGAAATTGGCAAAACAAGCCCCTGTGGTTTAACTTTGGAGTATTTACATTTTTGGCCCAAAAAGTTTATAAGTTTCAAATGTTACAATATATACCCTTATGCATGAAATGTTTTGCGTTTTTAGTCCAAAAACCATATACTTGGTATTTTCGAATTTGATTTCATTTTGCAGCTTATAACTTATTACTATAAGCTAAAATAAGTAAGTTTTACGAGCTTGTAGCTTATGAAAAGAGCTTATGAGCTTAAAAATCCGAAATGGGCACGTTTGGTTTTAAAATCTTAACCCGATGGGTTCTAGCTTTTAGGATTTGTTTTTAAGCTTGTAAAAGTGATAAATGAGCTTATAGAAATAGCTTATTAGATCAGCTTATGTCTTTTAGCTTATAGGGTTTACGAAAATAGCTTTTAGAGTTTTAAGCATGCGTTTGGTTTAGGAAAACCAAACGAGTATACTTAGGGTTTCCAAAAGAGTTTAGCTATAACAAATGATTATATCAAAGCTTATACATGATCTAATATATGACAAGAGCTTATAGAACAAGTTATGAGGCTTATTTGAGTTTGAATGGATCGAAAATGGCTTGATATGGGTCGAAAATGATGAAATATAACCCGAAAGCTTGGAGATGAATCAAGAACTCTTCTTTTCTTATCCCTTGGTTCCAAAATAGCTTAAAGACCTTTTCCTTCTTTTCATTAGCTTGGCTAGAACATGATTTTGAGGTAGGGTTTAGTTTAAATGGTGAATTTTGAAAGTATGCATGTATGCGTGTATATATAGTGACTATTAGAAGCTAAGAGTTGTGGCAAGGTGTTAGAAGGTGGTGAAGGTGCGGTTAACTAAGGTGGTGACAAGGAGGTTTACTTGGAGAACAAGGGTGTAAGTTGATGACAAGTAGGTGACAAGGAGGTGAAGGAAGCTAGCAAGGTGGTGACAAGGTGCTAGGCAAGGTGGTGAATCATGGGGGAGGGTGGTTGCTAGGTTAGAACTTGGTTCGAGCTAGTTAAGGTGTTATCGGGGTGTTTAGGGTTTCGGTTTAAGGTTAGGGTTTAGGACGAGTATAGGTGGTGTAATTGGAGGGAAAAAATAGTTTAAATGTGGTGCATTAGAGTGTTGTAACTTGTGCTTAAAAGGTTGTAAAAAATCTATAAAGAAATTGGAGGGAAAATGCATACTTAAAAGTTATGCATTATACACTTGTACACATGCCTTGAAAGCTTGAACATTTGTATTGTATAGAAACATCACATGTAATCGGGGTTTTGATATAAATGTTAACGTATAAATCCGTTTTATAATAAACGTTATGGAAGTTACGTTAAATAGATAACGTATGGTAAAAATGGAGTTTAAAACATATTACTTGACATATTATGACGTTTACTTGATATAAATGTTGATGATATTGGCATTGGTAGGTTGCGTGAGCACGTTTACTTTGATTATGTAAGTTACGTTACATAATGGATGGAATAAAAAAACAAAAATATTTCCGTGAAAATGGTTGCATCTAATTTAATAGATGGAAATTACACTGAGGAAAATTGCATCTAATTTAATAGATGGATAATTACATAGAGGAATATTGTGGGTTGTTATAGTCTCCCAACCTTAAAGAAATCTCGTCCCGAGATTTAGTTTGATGTTGGAGTGATGTTTGAAAATAGATGTGGATAATTGGCACGAATTTGATCTTCACGTTCCTACGTAAATCTGGTCCTCTTTTAGAGTTCCATCTTACTTTGACTATAGGGATACGACTTTGTCTTAGTTGCTTGACTTCTCGATCTATGATTTCTAGTGGTTCTTCCACAAAGTTGAGTTTGTCATCGAGCCGAAGCTCTTTCATTGGAATGACAAGGGATTCGTCGGATAGGCATTTCTTTAAATTAGAAATGTGGAAGGTATTGTGGACATTACTGAGTTCTTCAGGAAGCTCAAGTGTATATGTCACTGGGCCGACCCTTTTAAGGATCTTAAATGGTCCAATATACCAGGGGTTAAGCTTTCCTTGCTTTCCGAATCGGATGACACCTTTCCGAGGTGACACTTTTAACATAACTCGATCTCCAACTTCAAATTCTAAAGGCTTTCGCCTTTCCGGTCTCTTGCAGTTGTCGAATTTGCACTATCTTTTTGGTGGTTTCATGGATTATCTCTGGTCATGTGAGTTGAACATCTCCAACTTCGCCCAAGCAGATAGGTGATCGGCACTTTCGACCATAGAGTGCCTCGAATGGTGCTGCCTTAATACTGGCATGGTAACTGTTATTGTAAGAAAATTCTACCAATGGTAAGTGTCTCTCCCATCCTTTTCCAAAATCTATAACACATGCTCGAAGCATGTCTTCGAGTGTTTGGATGGTTCTTTCACTTTGTCCATCAGTCTCGGGATGATATGTCGTACTCATGTCTAATTGAGTACCCAAAGCACTCTGCATTAACTGCCAGAATTTGGATGTGAAATGACTATCATGATCCGATATGATGGATATTGGCACTCCATGCCGTGAAACTATCTCCTTTATATACAACCTTGTAAGGGTTTCCATACTATCTGTCGCTTTGGTGGGGATGAAATGTGCTGATTTGGTAAGGCGGTCTACAATGACCCAAATTGTATCATGTCTACTTGATGTTTTGGGTAGTTTTGTAACGAAGTCCATCGTTATTATTTCCCATTTCCATGTAGGAATCTCTGGTTGTATCAGTAATCCGGATAGCTTCTGATATTCTGCTTTAACTCTAAAGCATGTTAAACACTTACCAACATATTCAGTGATGATCGCCTTCATGTTAGGCCACCAATAGAGTTTCTTTAGATCCTGATACATTTTGTCAGATGCTGGGTGGATGGAATATTTCGATTTATGGGATTCATGCATGATTAAGTCCCTCAAATTACCAAAGAGTGGTAACCAACTTCGATTCTTGATACATCGGGTTCCATCAGGACATACTTCAAATGCTTTGTCCATTCCTCGTAGGTTCTTAGCTTTGATGTTCTCTTCTTTGATTGCCTCAGTTTGGGCTTCAAGGATTTGTGATGGTAATTTTGGGTGAAGGGTCATGACTAATGCTCTAACTCGGAGTGGTTTGATTCGTTCCTTCCAGCTTAAGGCATCTGCTACAACATTTGCCTTTCCAGGATGGTAGCGAATCTCACAATCGTAATCTGCGAGCAATTCTAACCAACGGCGTTGTCTCATGTTCAACTCTTTCTGATCAAGGATATGCTGAAGACTTTTATGATCAGTGAACACAGTACACTTTGTGCCATACAGATAGTGTCTCCAAATTTTAAGAGCGAACACTACTGCTCCTAATTCGAGGTCGTGTGTGGTATAGTTCTCTTCATGAGGCTTGAGTTGTCGGGATGCATATGCAATAACTTTTTCTCTTTGCATTAACACCGCTCCCAGACCTTGATGTGATGCATCACAGTAAACGACAAAGTCATCGTTTCCTTCTGGTAATGCTAAGATTGGAGCTTCACACAATTTTTGTTTTAGCAGTTGGAAGGCTGACTCTTGGTTTTCTCCCCAGATATACTTCTTGTTTTTATAGGTTAATTCAGTCAAAGACTTTGCAATCTTTGAAAAATCTTTGATAAATCTACGATAGTAGCCGGCGAGTCCTAAGAATTGGCGTATTTCTGTAGGTGTAGTAGGAGATGCCCAATTCTTAACTGCTTCAATCTTGGCGGGGTCAACGTGAATTCCTTGACTGTCAATCACGTGCCCGAGAAATTGCACGATACTGATCCAAAAATCACATTTGGAGAACTTGGCATACAATTTCTCCTTTTTGAGTAATTCCAGGATTATTCTCAGGTGATCTGCATGTTTTTCTTTGTTACGGGAGTAGATAAGAATATAATCGATGAAAACTATCACAAATTTATCCAAGTATGGTTTGCACACACGGTTCATGAGGTCCATGAACACAGCAGGCGCGTTGGTTAAACCAAACGGCATTACTTGGAATTCATAGTATCCGTACCGCGTTCTGAAAGCAGTCTTAGGAATATCTTCGTCCCTGACTCTCAGTTGGTGATAACCTGATCTTAAGTCAATCTTTGAGTAAACACTCAAACCTTGAAGCTGGTCGAATAAATCATCGATCCTGGGTAATGATTCTTTACGGTGAGTTTATTCAACTCCCGGTAGTCGATATACATTCTGAAAGATCCGTCTTTCTTTTTAACAAATAAGATAGGAGCTCCCCAAGGCGAAGTACTTAGTCGGATAAAACCTCGGTCTGCTAACTCTTGTAGTTGGTCAGATAGTTCCTGCATTTCTAAAAAAGCTAATCTGTAAGGTGCTCGAGCTACTGGTGCCGCTCCTGGAATTAAATCGATTTGGAATTCTACTTGGTGAACTGGGGGAAGGCAAGGTAGATTTCCAGGGAAAGACTTCTGAAAATTCTCTGACTACCGGTATATCTTCCAATCGTTTTTCATATGACTTTTTCTCCATTACTTGGGCTATGAAAACTTGATATCCTCTGGATATATGTCTTTCGGTTTTAATACAGGACATGGGGTTTAGTTGGGTTTTACTTTGATCACCTCGTATGATCAAAGTTTCACCATCGATTGGGATGTGGACGACTTTCTCGTCACAGATAATTCTAGCATGATACTTGGATAACCAATCCATACCAATGACGACGTCAAAACTACCGAGCTTAGTCGGCATGAGATCAATTTCGAAAGGTTGGTTTAGCAAAATTAGAGTGCAACCCTGGATAACGGTATTAGTGCCTATTAGGTTTCCATCGGCCATTTCAATGTCATAAGTGGTATCTAGTGTAATTGGTGGGATATTAAGCATAGAAGCAAGAGATATGGATACAAAACTTTTATCGGCTCCTGAATCAAATAATACTCTAGCTAGATGTTGGTTTAGAAGGAACGTACTCGTGACTACGTTCGAGTCTTGGTGAGCGTTCTTGTCCCTCAGCAAGTATGCTCTTCCGTGGGCATTGTTGTTTGCTCTTGAGCACTGACTTTTGTAGTGCCCTTTCTATCCGCAGGCATGACAAGCTACGAATACTGGTTGTAGGTTGCTTCCAGTGGCTGACCCTTTGTTTCTGCAGTTCCTGGTCAGATGACCCACCTTGTTGCAAGTCTGACACTTGATAGTGCAAGTTCCTGTGTGATGCAGGGTGCATTTCTTACACAGGGGAAGACTTCCAATATACCTACTATTTTCAGTTAGGGTAACAGCATAAGCCCTGGCGGTTTCTTGCCTTCTATTCTGTTGTTGTTGGTGATCATTGTTGCGGTTGCTATTGTTGTTATGGTTATTCTGGTAGTTGTTGTTGTTGGTGAAGGTTCTTCTATCATCAAACTTTCGTTTGTGATCATTGGTTCCTTGCACAGAATTGTGCTTTATTACCTGATCCATTAACCTCTGGGTTATGGTAATAGCTTCCTCCAAAGTTTGAGGCTTTGAAGCGGTAACGTTTCGTTCAATACTTCGGGGTAACCCCCCGATGAAGAATTTCATGAGTTTTTCAGAATTTGGCCCCATAGTTAGGCATAAAACTGCCAATTCCTGGAATCTTCTAATGTAAGTCTTGAGATCATTCCCTTTTATAGTCAAATTGTAAAATTCATCTTCTATTTTATTGATCTCAGTTCGGGGATAATACTTCTTTATTAAGAGCTGCTTGAATTCGGACCAGGTGATCTTGTAAGCTTCCTCTATTCCAATAGGCTGGGCGAATGAATTCCACCAGGATAAAGCTTCCCCGGTTAGAGTACCAGTAGTAAATTTCACTTTGCAGTCCTCGGTACAGTTACTACAGAGAAATACTGATTTAATTCGTTTAAACCAGCGGATGAGGCCAACAACACCTTCCGTACCTTTGAAATTGAAAGGTTGGCCGCTCATAAACTCTTTGTAGCTACATTTTCTTGCTACAGGAGTTCCACTTTATCAGGTGTTCCTATTGGTATTGTTATCATTTGCCATAGTAGCAGCTTGTGCTTTTAGAGCTGCGGCAACACTATCAGCTACTAGTTTCCTAATGACAGCCTGAGACATAGCTGGTGCTATAGATGTTGGTGTCCTAATAGGATCCATTCTATCAACA
>BQNB010072452.1:0-32434 GCA_026074375.1 Tanacetum coccineum
GAGAGTAGTAAATTGAGCTTCGTGTAAGGAAGTCCACTATCTCATGGAATTGAGCATTCCATTCAGTTTTCTCCAAACAAGTAACCATATTATGCTTAGGACAAGATACGAGAGCAGCCATAGAGGTTTAATTGATGATCGTCGGTGATTAAAGGGATTAGGGTTTATGATATAAAAGTGTGGAAGAGAGATTAGGTGAGTAAATTATGTGTTTGAGAATGGTTTATATAGGTTTCAAGTAAACCTAGTGGCGAAGAAACCGCAATTTTATACTTTGCATCCCTATTTCCCCTGTTTCTAACGGTAACTTAACAGTACTAAGGTTTGCTTGGCAGTACTAAGTTTTGGCTTGGCAGTACTAACTTTTTGCCTACCAGTATTAACCAAAACGGGCAGCACTAACTAACTTAGTACCATATGTATCTCTCATTGCTCATCCCAAAGAACATAATGAACCTTAACATCATTTTCCAAACTGTACAACAAATCAACCTGCCATTTTGCCTCCCCTAAACTAATACAGCTATAGGTTGATCATTCCAATGTTAACAATTAAGAAATTGAATCTGCTAACATCAAAATCTTTGGTTAAAAGATCAGCCACATTATCATCAGTGTAAATCTTAAGCACCTGGATAAGCTTTTTCTCATAAGCATCCCTAATGAAGTGGTGCCTAATCTCAATATGCTTTTTTTTGGAGTGAAATATTGGAATTCTTTATATTGCATATCGTGCTTTCATTATCATGTAGATCTTTCGTGTTCAATAAAATTGACCTCTAGTCTAATTTGATTTTGAATCCTTAATACTTGCCCACAGCAGTGGCTTTAGCAACAAATACTCTGCTGCCTCGGTAGTAGAAGTAGCCACAATTGTTTGCTTCTTGCACTGCCATGAGATAAGTCTCCTACCAAGAAATTGACAACCTCCTGTTGTGGATTTCCTGTCAAGATTTGCTCCAGCATAGTCACTGTCAGAATAGGCTTCCAGGTCAAATGATGACACTCTAGGATACCAAAGGCCCAGTTTGGGTTTGCCTTTGAGGTACCTAAAGATCCTCTTCATAGCATGAAGATGTGAGGTCTTTGGAGTTACCTGAAACCTAGAACAAGCACAGACTGAAAACATAATATCAGGCCTAGAAGCAATCAAGTACATTAATGAGCAAATCATGGATCTATAAAGATGTACATCCATATCAACAGCTTCTTCATCCTTGATTAAGGGCTTCTGGGTCTCAATTGGAGTACTTGAAGTCTTTACACTAGCAAAATCAAACTTCTTCAGGATCTCTGCAACATACTTATCCTGACTTATGAAAATACCATCTTCTTTCTGCTTGACCTGTAATCCAAGAAAGAAGGTGAGCTCTCCCATAGAACTCATCTGGAATCTGCTCTTCATCAATGCCTCAAATTTATCACACCAAGATTTCTTTGTAGAACCAAAAATAATATCATCTACATAAACTTGTACTAACATGATATCATTCTTGTCCTTCTTGATGAAAAGAGTCTTGTCAATGGTTCCTCTTCTGTATCCACTCTTCAACAAGAAAGTAGATAAAGTAGCATACCAGGCTCTGGGAGCTTGGTGTAAACCATACAGAGCTTTCACAACCTTGTAGACCTTCTTAGGGAACTTAGGATCTACAAAACCTGGAGGTTGAGACACATACACCTCCTCATCAATTGTGCCATACAAGAAGGCACTCTTTACATCCATCTGATAAACTATGAATCCCATATAAGAAGCAAAGGCCAAAAAGATCCTGATGGCTTCAATCCTAGCCATAGGAGCAAAAACCTCATCATAGTCTATCCCTTCCTCTTGTCTATATCCCTGGGCAACCAACCTTGCCTTATTTCTAACTACAACACCTCTTTCATCCTTCTTATTCCTATAAACCCATTTTGTCCCAATTGCCTTCTTCCCAAAAGGCAAGTCAACCAGAATCCAAACTTTCTGAATCTTGAATTGCAGCAGCTCTTCCTGCATAGCATCAACCCAACTTTCATCTTCAAGAGCTTGAGATATCTTCTTGGGTTCAATCTGAGAAAGGAAGCAAGCAAACAAGCAGTGCTGGAAATCCTTGTGATTATTTCTTCTCTGCTTTTGAATATAGCTTACAAAAGCATGTGCTCTTGAACTTTTGTTCACTTTGCTCCTTTTCTTAATTACTGAGGTTGGATCTCCAAGAATTTGAGTTGTAGGATGAATGGAGTGTATCCTTGATGTCGGAATAGGACTAACATTTACAGTGGTTTCTAAATTAGTGAAGTCAGCCACTACACCCTTATCATAAGAGCAGGTATTTGAGAATCATCTTAGTCATTGTTGGTTAGATCAGGGTAGGATGGTCCACCAGTACTGAAAACTCTTGAAGGACTAGCAGTACTAACTGGTGTGCTAACAGTATTAACTGTGTTAGTACTAGTAGCTCTAGCAACACCTGCTTGAAGAAGCAAATCCTCAGTACATTGAGCAAACTCCTTTCTAAAAGCTTCAGCTGCATCATTAGCCTCCTTTTCTTGTCTTTTAAGCCTTTAAAGCTCCTCCAAAAAGGCTTGATCTTCCTGATCTACTGGCTCCTCATTTGTCTTTGAACCAGTATCCCCATTAGGCTTTTCACCTCCATTCTTTGCTTCTAAGCTCTTGACTGTTGAAGTATAAGAAGACCATAATGGCAGTACAAAGTATTCTTAAGCAGGTTCAGCTTCCATTTCAGAATTTCTTACATCAATATTATCTTGTGTACATGCACTATGATTAGCTTCTTTTGGACCTGCAGTTTTGTTAGCTTTATTTTCTGTAGTAACAGGCTGATAGTTCATTGAATCAGTTAAATAATCAAGATCAAACAGCCAATTAGGTCATTTCCCTGCAACATTAGGTTTATTTTCTAAAAAGTTTATATGCAGGTTTTCTTCAACCCTCTTGGTTTCTAAATTGTATACCCTAAAAGCCTTGCTATTTAGAGAATACCCAACTAAAAACCCTTCATCAGACTTTTCTTCAAACTTGCCCAGGTGGTCAATGGTATTCAAGATGGTCACATGGCACCCAAAAGGTCTTATATAGCTTATGATTGGTATTTTACCAGTTATAAGTTCATAAGGTGTCTTGTTTTGAGGCTTGGTCACTAACACCCTATTAAGGACATAGCAAGCAGTACTAACTGCTTCAGCCCAAAAAGTGTTAGGTAAAAATGAATCTGCTAGCATTGTTCTAGCAGCCTCAATTAGGGTCCTGTTCTTCCTCTCAGCAACTCCATTTTGTTGTGGAGTTCTGGCATTACTGTATTCCCTCTTGATCCCTTTTGACCCACAGAATTCAATAATGTCCCTGTTCTTGAATTCTGTACCATTATCACATCTAATAGTTTTAACCTTTTGATTTAATTGGTTCTCAATTTGTCTTATAAAGTCCTTAAGGATTCCACTAGTTTCATCCTTAGTTCTTAAAAAGAACACCCAACTAAACCTGCTAAAATCATCAGTGATAACAAGGCAATAAGTCTTATGGTTTATGCTCCTTACAGATGTGGGTCCAAATAAGTCCATATGTAAAAGCTGTAAGGGCTGACTAATAGAGCTCACTAATTTGGCCTTACAGGAGGCTTTGTGTTGCTTTCCTTTCTGACAAGCAACACAGGTGTGGTCATTTTGAAAAATCTTTGAAGGTAAACCTCTTACAAGGTTTCCCTTCACAAGTTTGTTTAAGTTTTTAAAGTTAACATGACCCAACCTCCTATGCCATTTGTTAGATTCATCAACTGTGGCCTTTGCAATCAAACAAGCTAAACCTCCAGTAGGAACAATGTTCTCTAGGTTGAAACTGTACATATTGTTTTGTCTGGGGACTCTAAGTAATACTTGATTTTCATCAGGCAACTTAAAGTCAGGGGACAACACAAGACATTCAGTGTCTGTGAAGAGAACCTTGTTCTTCTTGTCACACATCTGTGACACAGAAAAGAGATTAAAATGTTGTAGTTCTTTCACAAAGCACACATCCTCAAAATCTAACTTTCCTGTGCTAATTTTACATTTACTAGTTATGTAACCTTTACTATCTCCAAAAGCAACAGGGCCACCATTATAGTCATGATAATCAACAAGGTAGGCCTTGTTCCCAGTCATGTGCCTGGAACATCCACTATCAACAATCCCTTTGTTCTTTAAAGCTTTCTGTGGATCATCCTGCACATCAAATTAAGAGAAGTTAGTTTCTCTTAGGGACCCAAACCATTGTTGGCTTGGGTCTGCCTAGTGGAACTTTAGAAACAACATTTTTGCTAGTTTTTGATCCACTATTATATTTGGAGACTTTGTTCTTGTAAGGTATTTTGGGTCTCCAATTACAATCTGCTGAGGCCTTAACAACAGTTTCCCTAATGCCCCCAACAGCACTAACTGTTTTGCCCCTAGCAGTATTAACTTTCTAATTTAAAAAGTTATCTTTTGGTGCTGTTGTTTTATAAAATGACCTTCTGGTAAGTGAATGAGACTTGAAAAAGTTATTTCTTGGTCTAATTTCATTCACAATGGGTCTAACAGTATTAACTTTTCTAGCAGTACTAGTTGATGCTGCTTGACTAGCAGTATTAATTGGAAATCTGCCAGTTCTAGTTAATACTACTGTTGGAATAAACTTGTTTTGATGATTCAATCTTTGTACATTGTTCCAAACTGGTTTATTTTCCCTTTGAACATTACCCTTACCCTTCTGTTTGTTTAATTCAACCTGTTTAGCCATTCTTTTCTCATGGAAATCACAATCTCTAATAAGATGGCTAAAACTACCACATACAAAACATGCCTTTTTAGTAAACCCATATCCTAAACCCAGTTTTTTAGACATTAAACCACTACAATCCTTTTTGTTAGGTTTTATGGATTTTGACTACTAGTTTTTGTTTCTTTAACGATTTTGCCAAGGAGTTTTACATGCTTAACAGTTATTAACAAAAAGCAAAACTAGTTGTTTCCTGTTCTTTTGTGGTAGAGACACATGTTTTCATTTCATCGCCTATCTGATTCATACTCCTCAATAATAGTAGCATCAACCAAACTTAGGGTCATTTTTCTAACAGCTTTGGGGTCATTAGCAACAGGTTTAGGTACGGATTCATTTGTTTCGTACACTAGAGGTTAGATTTAAAAGAGCAAAATTACTATTTCAGGCGATCAGATCACTGATATAGACTGTTTTTGACCATATGTATACTGTGACTCGTCAATTTCAACATCAGGTCTAGAAGGTATGTAAATCCCTGTCATTAGAGGGGGGACAACATGCATTCCTTCTGCATATCTATCATTCACTAGACTATCTTCTATATCACCAGACCTACTGTCAAATACACTTCCAAAAACTTCATTTTCATAACTTTGGACACCTTTATGCATTTGATTTCCATACCTAAGCCCAGCTTTGTCCCTAGCACTCATCTGACTATTTAGCATAATATTAAGACCCTTAGAAGAGTTGTGCCATTTTTCGTACTTAGCTTCAATTCTTTTTTTTCTTTTTAGCTTACTGCCAATAGTTTTTTATGATAATGTGAGCACATCATTTTATCATCTAAATCATTTTTCATAAACCTAATCTTTTCTCTCATACAAAAGGTTGATTTTGTGTGATGTGGCAACTAAGTTTGTGCATTTCTACCATTCTTTAAAGCTTGAGTATAGGCCTAAATTTCTATACTAGCATCACCAAGTTGTTCCCTCTGTTCATCATATAATTTTTTAAGTTTAGCATAAGATTCTTTACACTCTTTTGAACAAGAATTTACCTCAGTGTCTAAGCCTGAATTGCTGTAAGCCATCAAAGCATAGTTTTCTTGCTCGTCTTTTGAGTGACTGGTCCAATCAACACCATCTCCAAAAGATTACCAAGCTTTAGTTTTCCCTCCTGTTTTTCTAGTCCTCCTCCCAACTGTCTTTAGCTTTGTACCCAGTATATCCAGCATCTCTCCTCCTACTATCTTGATTCCCCTTAGATCTGCATTCTCTAGCAAAATGCCTTGTCTTATGACAATTGTAGCACTCGACTTTGGTCTTATCAAATCCAACCAGTTCCTTGGCATCAAACTGCAGCTTTCTTCCTGTCTTTTGTAGAACTTCTTTAGTCTTGTGGAAATCATGGCCACCTACCATTTTAAATCCATTTCTTCTAAATTGAACTCATCAAGCTGTTCCAAATCCTCATGATCCAAGTGTGGACTACTGGATTGATTAGCAAAGAAGGAGTACATGAGTTTATCAGTGTATGAAGAAGAGCTGGGGGTTATGGCTAGAAGAAGTAGAAGCACCATAAGCAGCACTAACTTCATTAGTACTGCTAGTGTTCTCAGAAACAAATGCCATATTCTACGTGCTAGAAGATGATGCAGTAGAGCCTTTAACATCAGGCTCAAAGACTCTAAGATTATTATACAGATCATCAAAACTAAGACTGTCCACTCCTGGCTTGGTCCTCATGATTAAGGAAATTTGAGACCAGGCAGCAGGTAAAGATCTGAGGAACTTCTGATTAGCATCTTCAGTAGAGACGCCTGCACCATGAATCTCTAGTTGACTCAGAAGACTCTAAAACCTGTCATAGCCTTTGTGCAGCCCTTCTGAGTTTGATACAGAGAAGCCTTCAAACTGTTGCTTTAGAATATACTTCTGCATTTTCTTTGATTCATCATTGCCACCAAATCTAGATTTGATAGCTTCCCACATCTCTTTTGCATCAGTCATTTTGTGAAATTTAGCAAGATGATCTTCTGGTAAAGCCATAAGCAAGGTGGTCCTTGCTTTTCTTTCTCTTTCTCTGGCTAAAATTTCTTCTGCAGTCTTGGGAGGCAGAACCTTTATTACACCATTTGTATCTGTTGAGACACTCACAGGACCATTGCCTCTTTGAATGACTTCCCATATAGGATAGTCTGTATGGGCCAAGTAATGTTCCATTTTCATGGCCCATATGTCATACTCTCCCTTCTTAAGAATAGGGAGTTTGATGGTTGAGACAATGTAAGGGGCTTGTTGTGTTGGTGTTGGTGTTTGTGTTTGTGGTGGTGGTGGTGGAATATCATCTTCTGATCCTGCCATTGAATAGATTTGTAAGGTAGAGGTTTATAACTGGTGGGTTTTTGGTTCTTCTTACTCAGAGTTTCTCTACAAGCTCTGATACCACTTGTAGATCCCAATCTGAATAGATCTTTCTAGCCTGTTAAGGGTGGTAGCTAATCTGGATAGATCCAAACTAACTACAAGAGAAACAATGACTATGAACAATTATAAGTTATGCGGAAACTAACTTATATTGCTAAGAAGAACAATGAATAAAACTAAACTTTGATTTCTATTAATCTGCTAGGTTACAGATTACTAACTAAGAATATTGATACTTGTGTTGTATTGTTCTTGTTCTTCTAACTAATGTCGTAGGGTTCCTTTTATACACCAAGGATAACCCTAATGGGCTTACAAAACGTGTGAGGAGATAATGCATATCTATTCCTAATTTAACTCATGCATATCTCCTAACAGCACTAACTATTATATGCTGGCAGCACTAACTTACTACTAACAGCACTAACTATACTAGCAGTACTAACAATGTACTGGCAGTACTAACTATACTCTAACAGTACTAAAGACTTAGTCTATTTTCTTCAATCTTTCTCAGCAGCACTAAATCTTCACTAGCAGCACCATTGTTGAACCAGCAGCATTAAGTTGTAAAGTCTTCTAAAAATCCAACACATGTAATCCGATATACCATGACTATGAAGTTGTAGAAGAACGTTTGATGACTGACTATTTTGGCAATAATCCAAAATATCCGAAGTACTATTTTAGACGTCGATATCGTATGAGGAGGAATTTGTTTTAGGAATAGTCGAAGGTATATCTATTTATACTGTCGATCCTCTTCCCGAGCATTTTTAATTCTTTAAAGTTTGACCCAATTGTACGGGTCTAATAAGTTTTAGTGTTATTATGAGATGCACTTTCGCTCTATGCCAATTGGCATACAACACAACACCTGATGCAT
This sequence comes from Tanacetum coccineum, assembly GCA_026074375.1. NCBI lineage: Eukaryota > Viridiplantae > Streptophyta > Magnoliopsida > Asterales > Asteraceae > Tanacetum > Tanacetum coccineum. The sequence continues at coordinate 8,057 of BQNB010072452.1, forward strand.
TTGATGAATATTTACAAATGAATTCACATTATGCACATGATTTTCTAAATTTTTTTACTATGTGCATTATTGATTTGTACATGTTTGAATAAGAAGGTTTATGGGTTTTCGGGAATGATTGGAAGCATTGGAAATGAACAAAATGTTTGAAAGCATGACAGGAAAATTTGCAAGTGGTGATAAAATAATATCCAAGTACAATGCGTGAAGTTGTTGCGTCGTACAATTTGTAGATTTGGCATGCCTTTTTTGATGTATCGGGTGCGAATAATGATTTTAACGTTTTACCTTATTCTTCGTTATTCGATGACATTATTGATGACATCGACCATGTGACTGTGTTTGAAGTAAATGGAGTTACATATGAAAAATGGTATTACTTAGCTGACGAGATTTACCCTCGGTGGACTACTTTTGTCAAATCACTTATAGTGGCATGAGATGAGAAACATGGAATACTTAAAAGGCTACATGAAAGTGCAAGAAAATGTGTCGAACGAGCTTTTGGTGTCCTCCAAGGATGTTGGAGAATTATACAACAACCGATGCATGCTTGGACTATCAACAAGCTACGAAGAATCATGTACACGTGCATAATATTATATAACATGACTTTGAAAGATCAAAAGTTTTCAATAAGTGAACTCAACAATAGTATATTAGTTCGCAAAAAATAGAGAAGATACTTAGATCGAGAGATGCACGGTACATCAAAGGAAAGCCAAAGAATTACATGATAAATATACACTCGAAACTCTTTAATGAAATATTATGGAGTATCTTTGGCAACAACAAAGTTAGTTTATTGACAATTTAATGTATTTTAATGATTTCGTACTTTTTCTACATTATTTGTATTTTTTCTTTTTAGTATTTTTGTAAGTTATCGTATTGCAATTTGTATTTTTATTTTAAAGAATGAAAAATTAGTCGTTTTGAGCAAGGCTGTCAAGATCACGAGTAAACTCGTAAGATCGTACGATCTTACGTGCTCACTAGCTAAAATCGTCATAGAACCGTATATGAGGTAGGATTGTAAGTAAGATCGTGGGAGCGGCTCTCGATCCGATCCTACCAATTTGATGAGTTATCTTATTGTTTTATGCCAAAACCATATCTAGGACTTGTAATTTTTCTTCCTTACTATTATTTTACTCTATACAGTTACATTTTGGTTATAAAGTCTTTTACAAAATGTGTATTTTTTTACCATACAAAGCCATGATGAATAATCTTAAAAAGAATCGAAATTTTATTTAGGTTTGAGAAATGAAGTTACCGAAACATATAAAATAAATTAAACTTTTTATGTTTTGGATTTTTAGCTTGTTTAAGTCTCATGTATTATTTTTCATATTTCACAAAATTGTTTATTTAGCTATGATTACTTAAACAAATTAAACATATTTCATTATTTATATTATCATGATGTTTAAAGATCAAATTTTTTTGTTTGATATTCTATAGATATGTATAACTGTATAACGTTATGGCCTGTTAACACCTATTATCCAGATAAGACTCTTTGGTGAGATCTTACGATCTCGATTCAATCTTATAATTTCGATCTTGAAAAGACAAAAATGATCTTACGTAGTATCTCGATTTTAACGACCTTGGTTTTGAGTACACAAATTTATGGGTTACAAAAGCAGAGTTTTAAAGTAATGCGCTTTTTAGAGCATGGGGTATCATGGCTACGTAGCATTTGCCAATCCTTTTCTATGACACCCTTGTCATCACCATCCTTAGCCACTTGCTCGCCAAGTTGCATTTCGTTGGTTAAACGATGCATTAAACGACAAAAAGAAAAAGAAGAGACCATTTCCAATGGCTATTTAAAAAAAACCTTTTTGGATTCTCTCTCTCTACATCTCGACGATTAACCTTTTTGGATTCGACAAAAATTAGAGAAATGGATTAAAACTCATTAATAACTTGAAATTTTTATTTTTATACAAAATGAGTTTATATTTTATCATCATCAAAAAAGAGAAGATTGTTAATTCAAATAATGCGTAAAAACGTTATTTATATTTTCTGACTCCTCTACGTTTTGAAGATGACAAAATGTAAAAACATTCACGATAAAAATAAACGTTTACATGTTATTAATCGTAAAATTCCATTTTGACATAAATCACTTAAGTTATGGATAAACAAATAATTAAACTTAATTAGTGATCAAGAAAATAACCTTTCTTCTTAATCCATCACAGAAACAAATAATATTTTATTTAAAAACATAATTTTGAATTCAGTTTTCCCCCCCAAAACAGAAACAAATATACTAGGATAAACCTTCCCCACAAAAGACAAAAATCAAAGCGTCAGCCTAGGGGCGGCCCCCTAAGTGGCTAGGCAGCCCCCAGATATATTTGGGACTGTCGGGACCACCACCAGCTGACCGTTAGATTTTTTTGGCTATAAACATTGCACTATTCTCAGCAGAAAAACAGACCTCTTAGCACGAATTTTTCACTCACATTTCTCTCTCTAAAAACCTTCTTTCTCTCACAATATATCTTGATCACTAACATAGTTTAATCTTGTTTCAAGTGATCAAATCTCATCTTCTTTCTTCTTCCTTCTTCTATCAAGTGCAAGAGAAGAACACTCGTATTCGCCAAGAAACGAAGTGTTATAGACTAGTGATTTCTCCTCTCTTCTTCTAAGATTCAAAACTCTATTTTAATTATTTTGTGTGATTGTTTAAGTCGGATAGTGTGTAAATCCGATAGTGTAGATCTTGTGATTGTGTGCTTGTGAAGTGGTAGATTGGTTCTAGCTAAGATTAGGACTCAAAATTTAGATTAGTGTCGGAAAATAACGTAAGCGACGTGTAAACGGTTTTCTCCGCCTGAAGGGAGCTTGTTGACATAGTGAAATCTCGAGTCGGATACTCAGGGAGTTGAGTAGGGCGAAGAAGAACTTCATAGCCGAACCACTATAAATCTTGGTGTCTTGGTTTGATCGTTCTTTCCCTTATCTCTTTATATTGTTTGTGTTTCTCATTTATATTTTGTATAGATATTACAAGTAGATAGTTTCATTGATTGGTTCATATTGTTGATTGATTGAACATATACTCGAATCTAACAATTTTAGAAGTAAAATTTTAAAACATCAATTAACCTGTAAACTATCTAAACCCCCCCCTTCTAGTTTTCACTGTTGGTATCAGAATGCTAGAGGTCACTCAAGATTTTTCTATTACCTGTATTTTAAAGTTTGGTTCGATCTATGGATTCCGGACAAATATCTATAACATAATTCCACAAACAATCAACCTTATGGATAGAATTGTTGGTCCCTCAAAATCTGATATAAGGTTTATCAAGTTAAACTAATCAGATTCTATAGCAACGAAGTAAGTTTTAAACAAATATATATGAATAATATAAAGAACAAGTTTAAAACACACAAAAGTACTTTTCAACATATAGACTTTTATTAGAATCAAATAAAGAATCTATGACACACCTTGCTTGCGGAATAGCAATGTGGTTGAATGACAATTGGGGTGTTATCTCTTTCGAACTTATTCTCTAACCAAAGTTATGAGACATAAGAAAACAAACTTGTTATGACTAAACTGAAGCTTCAGCTTTTAGTAGTACGAGTCAGTTTGTTTGAGAGATAAATAAACTCTTCAATATGTATCATATTAATTAGAAGAGATAACATTTACTCTGGGAATCCCTTTCCTTTTATAGGCAAAGGGATTAGGGTTTACAAGTTAACCTAATACACATGTCAAACATTAAATGGGTGGTTAAGCTACCATTTAATGTATACATGCTTTATAATACCAGGTATAGTTGATGACATTAAATAACATCTATTTTATAGCATCATTTATCCCATGTTATTAACCCATTTTGTATAGTTATTGCAAAGAATTATTAATCGTGTATATTGGAGAATTGCAGTAATTATGGAGTTGGTAAAAGTTAGCAAAAGGCGCGCATTCTAGATCTTATATGACGATATTTTGAAGATTACTATTCTGAAGACCAATACGCCGTATCCATCAAAGAAGATACGACGTATATGTGCCTGCACTCACCAAAGACCACAAAGGAATAAAGCTTAATACGCCGTATCTAGAGAGACTCAATACGCCATATTCAATATATGGAATCAATAGAATATTCTGGAAGATATCAAGCGTGGTCCCTAGTCCAAGAAATCCCCAATACGTCGTATCCAATACTTGGATACGCCGTATCGAATTGACTTCCAGACCTTATAAATAGAAAACTCAAAAACGAGTTTTAAGTGTGCTAAATCATATTCTCGATACCTAAACCATAAAAGTCGATTTTCAGAAGAGAAAAAAGAGCAGAAGAGGTCGAGCAACGTTATCAATTCCATAGAAGACATCGTGTAATTCCATATACTTTAGTAATCGTTCAGTTGTTGGTATCATTCGTTAACTTGGTTAGTTTAGCATGGCTAAATAATTACTCTTGTATTTATTATGAGAGATACGTTTGAAAGATCTAATAACCTTTCAGGTATTAGCCATTTATTATTGAAATACATCTAGAATGTTTGGTATTGTGTTTATCCTCGATAATTCTTGATTTATCAGTTGAAAATACTTAAATTAAACATGTTTTATCTATTTATACTCTGTTTTACCTGCAGGCGTTATTCTTGAGTAAGCTGACTTATCATACACTGGATCTAGTGACTACAGGGGACCATAGTAGATACTAGAAGTCTGGAGGATAGCTTCTCATTAAAGTAAATTATACATCTTAAGAAATCATAGTTACACACAATAATACTGTCCTTCAAGTATCTGTATCCACGAGGATACAGCTGTCGGGCTTAACTATTTAATTGGAAATTGCCAGTGGTTATGATCGGTGACGTAGCAGGTGACCTAGGATAATTCAACAAGTACGATCAGATTCCAATTGGATATGGTTGGACAAGTGGACTACTAGTGTATAAATTACCATTAAGCGGTAAGTGGGTAAAGTCTCTATGAGCTAGGGTTTAACAAGATCACCATTGCTTTAATCCCTAAGATAGATTATAATCAGCAAATAAGGATGCTTTATGCAGAGCCATAATTGGTGACAGAATAATTGTGTCAGGTCTAGGATGATGTAACGCCTAAGTCTTAAGAATGATATGCCACCTCGAGAGAAGAAATCATTGCACTTAATAAACAAACCAACATTCTAATCGGATTAATAATGGTTAATACAGTTTTCTTATATTCGGCTCGATCGCTCTTTTATCTTTTGTTTATTAGCTTGCGTGGGTTAAAGTGCATTGAATTGATTGTAGTCACCAACCAAACTGTGCCAGTCTCTCAGGCTAAAAACCCCCTTTTCCCGTTAGAATTAGGAACTAGGACTGACATAGGTTTAGAATAGAATAGAATTAACGTAGATTAGATAACCAAGATATTAATTAAATTGATAGATTTAAGCTTGCTTCAAGTGGTCGACACCTACTTACCACGAAACTACTACCGATCGGGTACATTACCCGTTAAAATGTTGTTTTTGGTTTAGTCGGCAAAATATAAATTTAAAACTTGAATGAATAATATATACACCACACAACGACACATCAAGTTTTTGGCGCCGCTGCCGGGGAGTAAAAATTAATCTTGATTTTTATTTGATATTTTGGTAGTAATTTGTATTCTTGTTTATTGTGTTTGTGTAATACAGTGTATTCAGTTCACCGAATACAACATATTTGTTATTTAATAGTTCTTCTAGTAAGAGTATTTCAGGATGGAAGATCCCAACATGACTATGGAAGAATATATCAAGTTCGAAGAAGAAAAAGCTCATAGGCGTGGTCGGGTGTTTAACCAGGCAAACTGCTACATATGGAAAGATAAGGGTTGATGACGATCTTTATGACCTCAGATCTGTTGAAGCTGAATTCCCAGCTATTGTCATTGACAATACCGTTACACCTCAGGATGCACTTCCGTGCAAATCTCAAGTAAGTACCCCTGTCAATGATGAGATCGACTTTAAAATATCATTTGACGAATCCGACGATGATATGATATGTGTGAAAACACATATCTGTTTTATATCAAAAATGACTTATAAAAGACAAAATTATGCTTTAAATGCTTGTATATTGCTTGTTTTGTCTTTGTGATTGTGTAGGTACGGATATTGCAAAAATCTCAAGAAAACGGTCAAAACCGGACAAACACGGACACGGGAACGGATAAAGAGTGTACAAGAGCCGGGAGAATGCTATCAACGTCATCAATAGTCAACTCTAGAAAACCCTTGGTCAATATTGGTCAACTCACAAAAGACAAAACCCCAAAACTTACCAAAACAGCCCTCATTGTTAAACCAAATTGCAAAAATGGTCCCTAAGCCCTAACGGTGTTAACTCTTTAATATATAAAGAGTTAACACTCGTTATCTCTTATTATAACCCTAAGCCTGTTACCCTTGCCAAGCCCAAAACCATAACCCGTGGCCCATTTCTTTTATAAATAACCCGAAGTCAAACACATTTTACCCGGGTCAAAGAAGAATCAAACGCACCCTTTTATAAAAAGTAAAAACGCGAGAAAAGTGGTTTTCACTGTTCATCTCCTTCCTCGTTTAACCCTGAGTAAAAAACAAAGGGTAAATTCAAATCAAGTACGTGGCCAAGTATTTCAAGTGCTAAGGTCCAACATGGCAGAGTTATACGTCATTCAAGGCTCTCATTGGCTAAAACCCAAAGAAGAATGACACGCGGGTCTGACAAGAAACACACCAAGGACTATTATTTTGCACTAAAACAAGTGCAAAAGAAGCACAAATGGTCTGACACACGGAATGCCACGTTGGCAATCCGTGTGCTCACTCATTTAATCCAATGGACATCAATAAGGATCTAATGATGAGGAGAGAATGGAAGGCCAAGATTAAGGGAGAAAGGAGCATGATCCAAGTCCTAGAAGCTTCATTTGCAGGCTATAAAAGCCCCTCACATTCACACATAAAGAGAGCTAGTTTTTAGATATAATTTTCAGCTTATTAGATTTTAGTTTTTAAATTGTTCTTTAAAAATGTTTTAAGCTTAATGTTTGTTTAATGTAATCTTCTTTTCAGTATTGTAATCAATTTTCCATTAATGAATTTCGAGTTTACTCTTACTTTTCTCAAGTTATCTTTTATCTTTACTGTCTTTAATTTTATAGTTTGAATCTTCTTATTATGCTTATCTACTTACTTATTTGTGCTTATAATTGATTTTTTTTATCTTATTAGTTATGTTTGATCATCTGTTTTTGATTTCTATAGCTTAGATCTTAGTTTTTCATAAGTTGTCTTTAAAATCTATAAAAATCCAAAAATAAGTAGCATAGTTGGTAGCTTATTGTTTTTGGCTTGTTTGCTTATTCATAAATGTTCATATTGGTTATTATAAGCTGTTTAACATCTGCTATTTGATACTTGTGCTTTAAATCTCATTATCATAAGCTTATAAGGGGATTTTGGAATTTAAAGGGGTGTTTGGTTATTGTCAAAGCCATTTGGCCTTTTGGATCTCTTAAAATCTCATTATTAGGTTTATATAAGCAGAATTTAGAGTAGCTTGTAGGTTTAATCAAGTTTTCATATGTTTTCTAGTTAATACTTTGATCTTGTGATCATTAAATCTCTCATAATAGCATATCTAGCTTAAGTCTCTTCTAGTTATTGGTAGCACTCAAATTGCTTTTGTTTTAATGTTATAGAACAAGTCATTAGGCCTGCAATTGTTGATTTTGAGTTTTGGTTTAAAAAGTGCAAACTGCATCAGCAGTTTAAACTGCTAAAATTTCCTTTTTCAAGTTAAATTTTTATTAGGTAAAAGTAGGATTTAGCTTTTCAAATTTCAAGCACAAGTAGATTATAGGCCAAAGTAATTAGATTAGGGCTTATTTTATTCTTTATAGTTTTTTAGATTCTCTGAATTTGATCTGGAAGTTTAGCTTTTGTCTTTTCATAAAAACTCTTAAAAAACCAAAAAATAGTATTCTGTCTGCATGTTGTTTTCAAAGAGCTTTTTCATTTCTTGAAGTTTAAAATAGATTCTGAAAGAGGTTTTAGAGAGCTTTTTAATTGTAGTTTAATCAAGTATAGCTTAATAGTGTATAAGGATCCAAGAGCTTATTGAAAAATAAGCCTAAAAGTTCCCTCAGAGACTGTTTGGGTAGTCAGTTTTTGTTTAGTGCTTATTAGAATTTTATAGCTTATTGCCTTAAATTTTTGTCTAAATTCTATATTAGCAAGCTAATTAGGTTAGAATTAAGTAGTCCTTAGCGTATTTAGTTTAGTTATAGCTTATTTTAGCTTTTCATTAAAAATCCAAAAATATTAAGTCAGTAGCTATTAGCTTTTTCATTATGCTTTTTAGTTGCTAATCTGTTTTTCAAAATGAATTTTGGTTGCAATTTTAAGTAGCTTATTAGCTGTGCTTTAAGTAGGTGATAAGCTTTTTGCCCTAAGGATCCATTTATAAGCTAAATTTTAAGCTTGAAGTTGCCCTTTCAGGCTGATTGATTTTCAGTTAATGTTTAAAAGCTTATTTGAATTTTCAGCTTATGACTTGTTTTCCTTTCCATATTTTCTATTTAAACTAGCTTATTAGGTTAGGATTAGTATAAAAGTGCTTTTTATTCTTAGGTTTCAGCTTATTTCAGCTTTTTGAGTTCTAAAATCTCAGCTTATTAATTTAAGCATTATATTCACATGTTTTGAATTTTTCTCTTATGCCTTAATCATGCTTAAACTAGCTTAGTTAGTCTATAAGTTGTGTTAGTTTTAAGCTGGTTTAGTTTTAAGTCAAGCTAGGATTTACTTTTCTAAATCTGTAATAAATAAGTAATTAAATACTAGCTTCATAGAGAAACTAGCTTAATCTTCCTTACTATAAGCTTAGCCTTTAAGTGTTTAATAAGCTTCAAGATTAGTTTAGATTATAATAGAAGTAGGAGTAAAAATTATAAGCTGTTTTAAGATTTGATAAATAGGATTGTTAAAGTTCAGAATTGTGTGTGACTCTCTCTATAGATAAAGAGTAGTGTTGGATTATGCTTGTACTATTGACTACTAAAGTCCAACCATACTTTGCAAAAATTGTCAAACTAGTTGAGTTAGGTTATAAATAACAAGGAGAGAGATAGAGAGTGAGAGATTTGTGGAAGTTAGATTTTATTTTATTCAAGAGATTAGAGTTTAAAACTTAGTTCTTGCACTGGGGAAATATATTCAGATTAAGTAGTGTTTTAGATTTTATGAAGTAATGAGAGCATTGGATTTTTACTTAGTAAATTCAGATAATAATGCATGTATTCACTTGATTATGATTTTTAAAACTTGAGTTTAGCCTGCATAAGTAAACTAGCCAATTGCATCAGCATTTCATTTCATATCAGCTTAGGTTTTGCTATTTTAAACTTTGAATTTTTCATTTCATTGTTAAAACCTTGTAAAATCCTTTTAGCTAGGTTGATTTTAGATAATTAGTGTAGCTTATTTCCAAAATCTCACGCTTAATGTTCAAAAATAGAAGCATTTTAAGTTTACTTGAAATATAGCTTAAAACTGTTTCATAAAAACTTGCATTTTCTCATTTTAATTTTCTTGATAAATTTGTTAAGAATAGGTTAATTTTTAGTTTAGATCCTTTTTATACACATCTTAAGCTAGAATAAGTTTCTTTTGCTTTTAAATTTCATTAAAAAAATAAGTGGGAATAAAGCTCAAAATCCAAAAGTTGGTTAAATAAGCCACTTTCTGTAACAAGCTTAACATTTGCTTATTTTTTCTGGCTTATTCTGTTGTTAAAAAGTTAGAAGTCCTTTTATTAAGTTGTTAGAGATTAAGCTCCTTAATAAGTTTGTATTTTTTGAGTTTTGCTGATAAGCACCTTATTCAATAAGCCTATATAAGCCACAAGCGGTAGGGTCTGTTTGTACCCTTTCTCAAAGTCTGGGGCACAAGTTTCTGCTAAAGTGTAAATTTTTAATTTTGCCCGTCTACCTTCTTCTTTCTCACTTTTCATTATCTACCTGTCTTTCTTTGATATAATAAAATAGATTTAATTTTTAGGAAAAATTAGTTTTATTAAAATTTGGTTTAGACTTTAATTGACAAATTAGGTTGCAATTTAGGTAAGAAAATTTGGGGGCTTTTTGTGATTTGTATTTTCTGCACCATTCGCATCTTAAAACCATTTTTCTATAATTTTCCACTTAAATTTGTATTTTCTAGAATTAAAAGATTTAGTGTTACTTTTTCTTAGAAAAATCATAAAAAATAGAAAAACAGTTGAAAAATTAAAATTCTTTTTGCAATTATTTTCTTTTTAAATCTAGTATTTTTGAAAAATAAAAGTAAAATTTTAGTGATAATTTTTAGAAAAAGTTTATTTTTAGTTAATTCATTAAACTTTAGAAAATTATAAAAAATTCAAAAATACATAAAAAATTCTAATTCTTTTTCCTAAAATTTTCATTTTAAATTTGTGATTTTTAGGTATAAAATTTGTTAAAATTCGTGCCTTAGATTTTAAATTTCCGTTTTAGCTCGCATTAGTTCGTTTTGTGCATTTAAATTTCAATCTAGTTAATTGTTTTTAATTCGTGTTTTTACATTTGTAGTATAACTAAAAGTTCAAAAATCCTTTACTATTCTAAACTCGAATCCGAATCATTCCTAAATTCTCAATTCACGATTTCGTTGGGACACGAGGAACCGATGGAAAGTACTTCCCCGGATAAAAAATATTACAAATTAGTGTTTACTTTAGTAAGAAATTTGTTACCTTATATTTCTCTTGGTTTGAGAAGTATTTTGGAAAGATTCTTACGGGGATTAATACTTAGTATATAAATTTGCTTACAACAAATATTTGGCGACTTGTTGTCACGGGGAAGAGAAATAAAATAATAAAATAGAAAAAGAAAAAAAAGAAGATACTCTGTGAACGATTATGTTGAAGAATTTCGTTGAAGTAGAGTTTTGAAGATCCTTCCTTTGGAAGTTATTTTGTTATTTTTGTATAAAAATATAAAAAGTTCAGATTAATTGTCGGAATTGTCTCCTATCGTATTATAGTAAAGAAAAGAAAATAAAAAATAATAATAAGAAAATTTGGATAACTAGCTATCTCACATCTATAAACCATATCCTAATGAAAAATAAACAAAACGAAAGTTCGTGAAGTATCGTGCGAGGTACGACAGGACCTTTAAGTTTACAAACTCTATTAAGGTGAGTTTAAGAGAAAAGTGATAGTACTCCTCTAAGTTGTCATTGCGCGCTCGCTAAGCTTTTCCGCTCACTTTGCTGTACTTTTAAGTGAACTTAATCGAGACGATTTGTAATATGCGATTACCAAAAAAAATATTTTTTGTTTTTATTCTTGATAAATACTAAAATTGTAAAATGTGTGTCCAAAAAAATGAATCTTGTCTTTAATTCTAAATTCTTTCTTGGGTTGTATTGTTCTCACTAGTGCATGCGAACACTCGAGATCGTTCATTTGGAATTCAGAATTCCAAGAAGACGTAATTGTCGACGATCTCGACACCGACAAGAGGCAATCCCTCTCAATTTGGATCCGATTCCAATGGCCGATAATCGAACAATGGCCCAAATGTTACAAGCACCCATCGAGGGGTATGAAGATGCTATAGTTATTCCACCAATCAGTGCAAAGCAATAAGTTTACGGGTAGACACGATCCCCACAATCACCTTCGATTTTTTAATAAGGTCACTTCAACGTTTAGACATCCAGAAGTTCCGAACACTTCGGTTAAGCTTTTGCTTTTCCCTTTTTCTCTAGACGGAGAAGCCCGAGATTGGTTAGACAAGGAACTCCTAGATCAATTCTCACATGGGACGACCTTGTTTTCCAAAATCATAAACCAATACTTTCCACCTTTAAAAACCCACTTACTATCGGAATGAGATATTATTTTTACCAAAACACAAACGAAGCCATTAATGAGCATGGGAACGTTTTAAAAGGGCTCCTTCGTCAATGTCCTCACCATGGCTTTTCGGAACTTCACCAACACGATACTTTTTTACAACTCTTTATTCAAACATCAAGATGCCTTATATTTCTGACAGCATTTTGCAATTCTTAGACACTAATCCACAATAATTAAAATCTATAAATACTCCCACCCCTAACTAAAAACACATACTACTATAACCTTCAAAACCTACTATCTACCTTCTCACCACATACAAAAACAACCACACAACCCCACAAAAACCCCACACCTTCCCACCAATCCTCAAACACCTCATACATCATACACACCATAATCCCCCCCACCATCAATCCATCCCATCCCTCTAAATATATATACACCTTCCCCTACCCAATCATATCTTACACTTATAACCCAATTATAACCCTCAAATTTAAACATATATCCCCAATCTCGATTTGAAATCTAACCCTTTAAAACCTAAAAATTCCATCCATACCTCAACAACACCTAATCTTAATTAACAATATACCAAATTTACCCACACTTAACCTTTCACCAAACAATCCAAAACCACATTAGACCACATTTATATTAATCACAACCCAATCCACCATAAGCTTCTAGACCAAACCAAGGCACATGCAAATCAAGTTAATACTTTGAAAATACATTGAGCAACCCCACCAGTCAAGTTAAACCATGGAGCTAACCTCGGCCTTATCTCAACAAGCTCAAGATTAACACGTCCCGAGTCATACAAGTCTCGGTTACTTACTCAAGGTTTGAGCATATACACCAGCGAATGATGTACTTTGCCTAATTCCAAAGGAATTTGATGAGTTCAAAAAGGAACACCAAGATTTTCCAAATGGCAAAGAAATTTTCAGGGAATATGATGCCTTAACATGTTTCAAAAGCAAAAGGGAAATAACCAATACATCAAGTTTCAGGAACATTACCCAGTAATACCATCACCCAAACCCAAGGTGTGAACGCTAGAGCCAAATACCGACTGAAGCGGACTTTCTTACACCCCGGTTCCACCCACATTGTCCACCTGCACACTTCTCTATGATGAGGAATGAACCCTTTGATTGTCTCTGTCTCGCTCGAAATCCGAGGTGGCCAAGGAATGAAGGTTGCTACCTGAGCACCCATGACATCCAGACTTTAGGTTATACCAAAACAATGTCTCATGATCCGGTTAGCGGTGAGCAGTCCTCAATTTCATCAATGAGATCCTTATCTTCGCTCAAGTTGATATAATTCAATACCATCAAAAAGAATCTTCTAAAGAGACCAAACTCCTTATCCTTCTAGGGTAGGAGGTGAAAAGAAAAAGGTGAAATGTAAAGTGCAAATACAAATAAAGTTTTGGGGAAATCGTTCAAAAAGAATTCATGTAGACATTACTTTGGCAGTATGCTTTGATTTTAATGCCTAAGTATCAAAGTAGATGTAAACGCTTGTTGTTTCAAAAAACAAAGGAAAAAAAGTTGAATTGGAGATAGCAGACACCATGAATGCTAATTGCTCTGTGGTTATTCTCAAAAAGCTTCCGAAAAGTTGGTGACCTAGGACGATTTTCATTCCTTGTAATGTTAGGGAGTTTGATATTTACTTAGCTTCTAGCGGACACTAGGTGCAGTTCAATCTATGACCTTGTCTATTTGGAAGAACACTTGACTCCTGAACCTTAAAAGCTACTAGAATGGTTCTAGAAATGTAAGCTGATCGATCGATTTCTAAACCCATTGGGTATAGCCGAAAATGTGTTCGTAACGTCGGAAATTATACTTCCGGTCGATTTTGTGATCTTAGACTTTGTTGCAGACCTTCGTGTTCCTTTGATACTTGGCAGACCTTTCTTAAGAACCGCACGAGTCTTAATTGATGTTCACGGGGAAGAGCTAGTAATAGTTTTAAACCGGATGTAGTAAGACAATTGAGTCAATCCACATAGATGGATGTATTATGATGACGGTAAAAGATGTTTGTGAACCTGAGAGTAATGACTGATTCTGCAACATCTACTATTGTTGCGAGATTTGAATCTCTTCTTTTGGGACATTTTAAAAAAGGAAGAACTTAAGGAATTTTCTTGACCAGTCGCTAGAAAAAACTTGTTTTTTAGATAAGTTTAATTCAACTAACCAAGGAAGAAAGTTATTCATCCAAACTAAAAAAGCTTCACATAAGTAAGACTCAATTTATCACACTCTTTCCAAAACAAATTAATTGTGTGGACTCATTATCATAAATAGGGGCATGAGGATTCTTATATTCTATTCAAAGAAACAAAGTATTAAAACAGAGTTTATCTCATATTTCTCCTCATCCAAAGCAGAAGTCTAATATATGGGAAGATAAGATTGTGATTTTTCTTCTTGTGAGTAATTTTCACAAAAGTTTTAAGGACTTTATTCAAACCCATCTTCATATTGCAGAAGAAACTAAGATGTTTTTCCTATCTGGAAATGAGATGTCAAATATCTTGTAATATGAGGAGTTCATAATAAGAATAAATAAAAATCTTTTTAAGAGTTATCTGGACATTCTTTGGAAATGACAGAGGAATCATTATCTAAATGGACGGCATCTAAAAACAAATTTCTTCTTAGCTTTGATGTTTAAAAACTCAGTTTGTGTCTTTCTTTGCTCACCCAGATGGGAATTGTTGCTCTAGAAGAAAGGGCAACTAAGAAGTGAGTTTGTAAAGAAATGATAATGAAGAAGTTAAATCAGGAAGTTTTCAAAAGTAGATATACAAAAATAATGAGATATGGGAGATTCATGTGATATGGAAGAGGAAATTGACTTTCCTAGATGGTTTTACTTGAGTTGAGGACTTTCTTTGAAACGAATGCATAAAAAGGTTGATTTTTGAGAAAACAAAAGAAGATTTTGAAACAAAAGTCGAATTAAGTTCCAAAAGAGTTACAAGTTTTCATCCGACTTTGAAAAAAACTTAACCATATTGAGGACTACTCTTATGTTTGGAGTGATTATGTGTTTTATGGGATTTTAATCTCGTGGATATGATATTTTTTCCCATGGACATTCAGGAAAGATATTTGACCCTGGGGATATCATTTCTTGGAAATCTTTTGAAAAGGATGCTTTCATAGAATTAAGAGTTCAAAAGAGTTAAGCCACCATCTAAAGCTCTTTTGACTGTGATGTTTTTGACCACTCTCACCACACTTATGGACTTTCATGTTACCAATGCATTTTCCCGGGTTTCAATTTTCATCTTGAAATTCTTTTCTAACAAAGTTTGTTGAACCCGAATCAAAAAATGCTACGGTTATATCTTTCAATCCTTTGTTTGGGGAGGTTTCACCTCTTAGGGAATTTCTTTCACCATTGCTTTTATACACCATATTTGACCTAGTTTGGGAAAGAGTCAAGCGAAGAGGAACTCTATTATAACAAACGCTTCGTGGGAGGCACATCATGCTTATCTTTTATTTTCTTCTTAATTTTCTTTTGCTTCCCAAGGACAATTCAATTCGGGGGCGGTATTGCTTGTCTCGGTTAACAAAAACTAAGTCCGTTTTAGAGTTTTTTTTGTTTTTGAGCTAACAATGTAAAAGATGAGAGGAAGCTTGTTCTTTTTCGTTCTTGTTGGTTGTTTGTGATTTTTGTCTAGGTTTTCCGGATTTTGGAAGACTCATGGTTCAATATTGGGACGGACAAAGACAATTCATATCATTTTCCCATCGCTGTCTTCAATCATTCTCTTCATAAATAAGGAAATCTCTTATCTTTGTTCTTTATCGAACTAACATCTATTCTTTTGGCATGTCCATAGAATTTTTGTTAAAGATTCCTTTTGACCCTTATTTTTTTAAACTTTGAGGACAAAGTTTCATTTTTAGGCTTGGGATGGATAATCTTTGATTATTGTCTTGCACTTTCATGCAACCTGTTGAATCCATTTTTGAATTACATCTTTTGTGGAAAAAGTGAGAAATTTAAAAAATTTTTGCTTACAAGGAAAGCTCAAAGAGCTTAGTTTGAGATAACACCACTTTTTGGTAGTCCGTTGGTGAGAAATAGGATGTTAATTTTGACTTGACGGGTGAAAATGTCCCTAGCTAGTTCTCTTAACCTTAATTTTGTCAGGGCCTAACTTTCACAAATCCTATTTGCTTTGGGATTGTAATAAATGTGAAAGAACAAGAAATGATGTAGTTAAATATAAGGTGTGTTTGTTTTAAGCAAGGTTTTATTGGAAAACCTAAGCTTATATGAATCGATTTGTGTCTTTTTACTCCCCAAGCCTCTTAACTCACTCTATCTATACGTGCTCTTTTTAATTTAGTAAGGCAAAAACCAAAGTCTTTACGAAAAAGTCTACATTTGAAAAAAAAATTCAAATATTATGTAAGTAAGATTTTGGTTTAAATTTTAAGTTGATTTTCTAAGTGAAAATTTTCAATTTCATCAAAAGATAATTATATAAAGAAGAATGCCTATGAAGCATTTCTATGCAAAAGCATTATCTTTTTCGTGCCTATCGAAGCATCGCAAAGATAGAATAATAAAACTATATGTATTTTTTAATGTTTGCGGTAGCCATGTTGAGTGCAAGACTCGGATGGGGGTCGCAACTAAGTGATTAAAAACTATGTACGTGGAATCAAGGTTCTGTAGGCATTCATCCACTAGGGAGCGCGCGGCCTAGGTGAATGATGCAAAACTAAGGGACTTGGTTTCTTGGCTTTGTAGGAAAAGGGTTTGTCGGATAAACCCGACAAACGTTAGCAGCGGAGTGGGGGTTCGACTAAGTACAACGCGGTTGTTGTTGCGATATCTATTTGGGAGAAAGGCCTAAGTAGGGGTTCGAACTAAGATCAAACATTCCTATTGCAAAAAGAGAAATAAATAATTATTAGTATTATGAAAATAATAAAAAAAGAATGGTTAAAAATTTCATATTTCTCAAATCAAATTATTAAGTGTATGTTAATTCTAAATCTCTTTTAGCTTTAGAGTCAGAGCTTTATCTATGTTTATTAACAAGATGAGCTCACAAGGACTTATGTGTTAAAAGTTTAGATGAAGTTTCTACTATGAAGGATAAAATGATCTATGGGTGAGTTAAAAAGATGGGCCACAAATCTTATAATCATTAATTTATTCCTGGCAGGGGGAGGATGTGAGAAGTTCACTTAGTTATAAGTATATGAGCTTAATACATTTGGATTTTATATTGGACAATGATTTTGTTTATTAGCTTTGTTTAGTCTAGTTGAAAAAGATCTAAGGTGATCGAATTTTGTACTTCTTTTGGCATCTATTAATCGGCGAGTAGCCTATTTCAATGAGCCTAAAAGTTGCAAAGTTGCAGATATGATTGACCTTTATTGTGTTTCAATGGGGATTAAATGTTGAGGAAAGTGGAAAGTTGTTTAAAGGAAGATTCATAAAAGATGAAACAAGGGCATTTTTGGAACTTGTGTTTACAAAAGTGTACACTTGCAAAATTGTGAGGACACGGCAATCCTTTAGTTTGGGGAATTTTGATATTTGCTAAATTGTATATTAAATTGCCCGGGATTTTGCCAAATAAAAGCCATAAAAATGCCAAAAGAATAGAAAAAGTGTGCTTTTGTGTCTAATTGTGCAGGAAAGGATTACAAGGACAAAAAGAAGCAAAAACGATCAAAAACCGACCACAGAACGAAAGAGACAAGAACAAGAGTGAAGAAACAGCCAAAGATCAAAGCCGGATCAGCCCGACACAGTAAGAAAGGCAGTCAAAGCTCAAGATTAAGTCAAAAGGACCAAAGTTGACAAGTGTTCAAAGATTAGAAGCTATTTTGAAGTTTTAAAGATTCATGGACAAAAATGCCAAAAGTGGAAAGTGATTATTAAAGAAGGAAAAGATGTTATAAAGATACAAGGACCGAATGTGTTATTTTGAAATCTTGTTTCTACACACAATTGGGCGGGTGAACGGCGGGCATAATAGTGCCAACTTCTCTTAGTTTACAAACTAAACAGCGCAGTTTCGTAACAACCCTATCTGACAAATCAGATTTTCCTGCCAAAATTTACACACACATAATCCAATCCTCCAAATTTCACCCTCCCCGCTTCCTTTATTAGCATTTCAAACCTGTTCATAAGCATTTCTCCAATAAAAATACGCCCACGTGGCATCCATTTTATTGCCAAAGACACACTCACGTTCTCCAATCCGAACTCGGCTACAATCACCAAAATCAAAATGATCTAACGGGGAGAGATTGAATAGGGACTATTTCTGTTGAATTCTCTTCATAATCCCTTCACCAATACTCTATAAATAGAGCACATATGGACTTCATTTTTCCTGTTTTGAAATTTTGGTTTTAACTTCATTTTGTAATTTCGTCACAATAACTAAGCAATTTCTTTAATTTTCAGCTAAAATCTCGTTTTATGCTGTCTAATGTACTGTTCTACTTTTAACTTGTACTCTTCATTTTGATTGAGTAATACAATTCAGTTTTCTAGGCATTGCGTTGTAATTTGATTTCAATTACATCGTCGAATTTACACAATAAGCTTCTCAATGTAGTCGATGTGAAGCTATAAATTACTTTTCATAATCGTCAAATGTTAAGCTTTACAATCCTGTTTTATGTCAATCAGTTTGTCATTCCTCATAATTTACATCAAAGTCATGAATTACATATGTGTTTTGAGTCTCATTTTCTAGTAGCATCTAGAGGAGAAAGTAAGCTTCTCATTACTGACTAATTGTAGCTTAAATGCATGAAGGTGTAGAGGCATAGGGGAGCCATTTAGATCAACATTTGTTAGACCACTATTCTACACGAGGGCTAAGTTGCTAAGTATACATCAAATTTCAGGTTTATAATCTTTCAATTCCTTTATCAGCTTATTCATTTAGTTATTTCATCATTTTTTATTTTTACCTTATGCCTTAATCCATGCTTTACTAAATATAGTTTAGTCTATAAGTGGTGTTAGTTTTAAGCTGGTTTAGTTTTAAGTCAAGCTAGATTTACTTTTTCTAATCTGTCATAAATAGTAATAATACTAG
Organism: Tanacetum coccineum; assembly: GCA_026074375.1. Taxonomy (NCBI): domain Eukaryota; kingdom Viridiplantae; phylum Streptophyta; class Magnoliopsida; order Asterales; family Asteraceae; genus Tanacetum; species Tanacetum coccineum. The sequence continues at coordinate 27,111 of BQNB010072452.1, forward strand.
CTTCATAGAGAAACTAGCTTATTTCCTTACATAAGCTTAGCCTTTAAGTGTTTAAATAGCTTAAATAGTTTGTTTTTTTTTTTTTTTTTTTTTTTTTATAGATATAATAGAAGTAGATATAAAATTATAAGCTGTTTTAGTTGATAAATAGATTTTAAGCTCAATTAGTTTTGACAGCTTATAGATAAAGGAGTGTTTGGATTATGCTTAATTTGACTCTTAAAGGTCAACCTATCACTTAGTCAATACTTGTCATCTAGTTGCGTTATAGGGGTATTTATAAGGATATCAAGTAGTTTTGGGAAGGTTAGATTTTATTTTTACAAAGATTAGGTTTTAAAAAAACTTAGTTCTTGCACAGGGCATTTTTTCAGTTAAGTAGTTTTAGATTTTATGAATTATTGTGCATTTAGATTTCTTACTTAGTAAATTCAGATAATAATGCATATATTCACTTGATTATGATTTTTAAAACTTGAGTTTAGCCTGCATAAGTAAACTAGCCAATTGCATCAGCAATAAACTTCATATCAGCTTAGGTTTTTGCTATTTTACACTTTGAGTTTTTTTTTTATTGGTTAAAACTTGCAAAATCCCTTTATCTAGTTGATTCTAGGAAGTAGTGTAGCTTATTTACTAAAATCCTAGCACTTAAAAGTTCAAAATAATAAAGCATTTTAGTTACTTGAAATAAGCTTAAAAAACTGTGTCATAAAAAACTTGCATTTTCTCATTTCAAATTTTCTTGATAAATTGTTACGATTAGGGTATTTTTTGTTTTAATTCCTTTTTTTACACATCTTAAGCTAGATTAAGATTTCTTTTGCTTTTAATTTTCTCAAAAAAATTTAAGCTGGGAATAAGCTCAATCCTAATAAGTTGGTTAATAAGACTTTCTGTAACGCTTAACATTTGCTTATTTTCTGGCTTATTCTTTTGTTAAAAGTTAGAAGTCCTTTTATTAAAGTTGTAGAGATTAAGCTCCTTAATAAGTTTGTAGTTTTAAGATTTTGCTGAAAATCATTTTTTCAATAAGCCAAAAATAAGCCACAAGCGTAGGGTCTGTTTTGTACATTTCTCAAAGTCTAGGGGCACCCGTTTCTTCTAAAGTGTAAATTTTTCATATTTTGCCCGCCTACCTTCTTCTTTCTCTCTTTACACTATCTACCCTGTCTTTCTTAGATATAATAAAATAGATTTAATTTTTAGAAAATTAGTTTTATTAAAATTAGGTTTAGACTTTAATTGATCAAATTAGGTTGCAATTAGGTAATAAAATTTGGGGCTTTTTGTGCCATTGTATTTCTGCACCAATTTAGCATCTTAAAACCATTTTTCTATAATTTTCCACTTAAATTTGTATTTTCTAGGAATTAAAATAGATTTAAGTGATTTACTTTTTCTTAGAAAATTCATAAAAAATAGAAAAAATAGTTGAAAAATTAAAATTCTTTTTGCAATAATTTTCTTTTTAAATCTAGTATTTTTGAAAAATAAAAGTAAAATTTTGACGTGATATTTTAGAAAAAGTTTATTTATTAGTTAATGCATTAAAAACTTTAGAATCATATAAAATTCCAAAACATACATAAAATAATTCCAATTCTTTTTTCCTAAATATTTTCATTTTAAATTTGTGAGTTTTGGTATAAAAATTTGTTTAAAAATTCGTGCTTAGATTTTAAAAATTTCCGTTTTAGCTCGCATTAGTTCGTTTGTGATTCTAATATCACTCTGTTAATTGTTTTAAATTCGTGTTTTACATTTGTAGTATAACTAAAAGTTCAAAAAATCCTTTACTATTCTTTAACTCAATCCGATTCATTTCCATTAATTCTCTATTCACGATTTCTGTTGGGACCACGACCCCGAGGATCAGTACGTCCCGGATAAAAAAATAGACAAATTTGTGTTTTCTTTAGTGAGATTTTACCTTATATTTTCTCTTTGGTTGAGAAAGTATTTTGGAAAGAATTCTTACGTGATTAATACTTTACGTATCATAAATTTGCTACCAAAAAGAAGCTATTAGGATGTATAAGCTTACCAATGGAAGAATTATGGACTTAACTAGCTTATCCTTGTGATAAGCTAGAGCTTGTAGACAGCTTTTTGAGCTTATTTAGCCTTTTGTTCTAGCTAAGACCTTTGTAGTCTTCTTTTATTTCACTGTCTTTATTTTCTAGTTTGAATTTGCTTATTATGCTTATCTACTTGTTTATTTGTGCTTATAATTGATTTTTATATCTTATTAGTTATGTTTGATCATCTGTTTAGATTTATATAGCTTAGATCTTAGTTTTTCATAAGTTGTCTTTAAAATCTATAAAAATCCAAAAATAAGTAGCATAGTTGGTAGCTTATTGTTTCTGGCTTGTTTGCTTATTCATAAATGTTCATATTGGTTATTATAAGCTATTTAACATCTAGTATTTGATACTTGTGCTTTAAATCTCATTATCATAAGCTTATAAGGGGATTTTGGAATTTAAAGGGGTGTTTGGTTAATAACAGTACTAACTTTAGTTAGTACTGTCAAAGCCATTTGGCCTTTTGGATCTCTTAAAATCTCATTATTAGATTTATATAAGCAGGATTTAGAGTAGCTTGTAGGTTTAATCAAGTTTTCATATGTTTTCTAGTTAATACTTTGATCCTGTGATCATTAAATCTCTCATAGTAGCATATCTAGCTTAAGTCTCTTCTAGTTATTGGTAGCACTATAATTGGTTTTGTTTTAATGTTATAGAACAAGTTATTAGGCCTGCAATTGTTGATTTTGAGTTTTGGTTTAAAAAAGTACAAACTGCATCAGCAGTTTAAACTGCTAAAATTTCCTTTTTCAAGTTAAATTTTCATTAGGTAAAAGTAGGATTTTGCTTTTTCAAATTTCAAGCATAAGTAGATTCTAGACCAGAGTAATTAGATTAGGTTCTTATTTTGCTTCTTTATAGATTTTTTGATATCTGATTTGATCACTGGAAGTTTAGCTTTTGTCTTTTCATAAAAACTCTTAAAAAACCAAAAATAGTATTATGTCTGCATGTTGTTTTCAAATAGATTTTTCATTAAGTTCTTGTAGTTCAAAATAGTTTCTGAAAGAGGTTTTAGAGAGCTTTTTAGTTGTAGTTTAATCAAGTATAGCTTAATAGTGCATAAGGATCCAAGAACTTATTGAAAAATAAGCCTAAAAGTTCCCTCAGGGATTGTTTGGGTAGTCAGTTTTTGTTAAGTGCTTATTAGAATTTTATAGCTTATTGCCTTAAATTTTTGTCTAAATTCTACATTAGCAAGCTAATTAGGTTAGAATTAAGTAGTCCTTAGCTTGTTTAGTTCGGTTATAGCTTATTTTAGCTTTTCATTAAAAATCCAAAAATATTAAGTCAGTAGCTATTAGCTTTTTCATTATGCTTTTTAGTTGCTATCTATTTTAAATGGATTTTGGTTTGTGCAATTTTAATGTAGCTCATTAGGGTACTTTAAGTAGGTGATAAGCTTTTTTGCCCTAAAGGATTCCATTTTTAAGCTATTTTTAAGCTTGAAGTTGCCGTTAAGGCTGTTTGATTTTTAGTTAGTGTTTAAATAGCTTAATTTGAATTTTCAACTTATGACTTGTTTTCCTTTGCTTAATTTCTATTTAAACTAGCTTATTAGGTTAGGATTAGTATAAAAGTGCTTTTTGTTCTTAGGTTTCAGCTTATTTTAGCTTTTTGAGTTCTAAAATTTTGAAAAGTAAAAAAAAATCGTTTTAGTTGTTTTTCTGTCTTTTAAGCCATTTTCCAGCTTATTTCTTGAGTTTCAATAAAAGTTTCTTTTATTAAAAGTGCTTATTTTCAGCTTTTCTAAAACTTTGTTTTTATAAGTTTTTTTTTATAAAAAAAGATGGAACTTCGGGGGTGAGCAAGGCGCTGAACCCCAGACCTCAGACATCCTAACCCTTATAAACACCTCTCACCACACACCTCTAACCATCGGGCCCTGGATTCCTTTTTTGTTATAGTTTTTACAAAATATTTATTTGTTACCGTTTTGGCCCCCCCACCCCCCCCCCCCCCCCCCCCCCCCCCCCCCACCTCACCCCCCCCCCCCCCCCCCCCCCCCCCCCCCCCCCCCCACACCCCCTCCCCCCCCCCCCAATTTTAGCTTTATTAGCTGTTTAAGATTATTTCGTAGCTTTTTCGTTAAGCTGTGTAACATGCTTATTTTTACTAGGTTATTCCCTTTAAGTCCAGCTATTTTCTATTAATTTTTTTAGAATTTATTATAATTAGTTTAGTAATTTTAAACATTTATTTTCAATAAAAATTAAAAAAATCATAAAAAAAAGAAAAATAATCAAAAAAATTATATATTAAAAAAAGAAAAATAATCAAAAAAATATAATTCTTTTTTAGAAAAGTTTCTTTTATCATATAGTTTCTAGGAAAAATAGTTTTGTTTCCGTAGGTTTAAAATTGCAAAATTTCTATTTTTAAAGAACGAGATTCGTTCCCGTTCAAGTTTTTCGTGTTTTTAAGCTCATTTCAATTCCGTTTTTGTTATAGTTTTCTTTAAACTTACTTTTTAGTCAATTAGAGTCTATTTAAAAAGAAAATTTCATTTTAGGTTTAATTTTGAAAATTTAGGGTTTTTATCCGCCATTTAGGGTTCCCGTTTTGCGTTTTTAGTTAAAGTTTAATTTTCCGTTATTTGTTTTCATGCTTAATTGTTATCATTTGCTTATTTTAGTTGTTTTTAATTCATAGAAATAGATAATCAAATCAATCTTTGTTACCAATTCAAATCATTATCCGAACAACAAACGTGGTATCAATTTCATAAATCGTTGGGGAATAACGACCCGGGAATCATACTTCCCGGTTAATATACGTATTATTATATATATTTGTGAAGATTTTTCTTTCTACCTTTGTCCTCAAGGGTAGTTTGGTAATTTTCTTTCATATTATATTTAATTAATACGTGTATAGATTTAACTTCAATCAATTTTTGGCGCCGCTGCCGGGGATTTGTGATTAAGATTCCTTAGTTTGAAGTTTGTTGATCGTGATTTGGAGAACCTTTCGTCTTCGAAAGTTACGTTTTTAAGAAAATAATAAAATAATAAAAAAGTAAAAAAATATTTTTCTTTTCTTTTTAGTATAAGTAAAAGATTAAAAACAAAAAAAAAGACAAATATTTGCTCTTCCGAATTTTTCAATCTTTCTCGTTAATTTGTAAATATTAAAAATAAACAAAGTTGGTAAAAGAACACCAACAAATAATACTTTCAATTGAAGTATTATCCATCAAATAAGTTCCCGAACCAAAGATAAAAAACTTAC
>BQNB010072453.1:0-32434 GCA_026074375.1 Tanacetum coccineum
TTCATAATTTTTAACATTTAAATGGATTTTATTCATGCTTTAATGAATTTTTCTTGCATTAGGGGTATTTTGGTAATTTCACATTTGTTGAGATTTTTAGGTTTTACATTATTAGTCTTGCCTCTTTGTCTCCTTAGAAAATTTTGCCCGAGGAGTAATATTGAGTGCAAGTATGGTATTAAGCGTCAACGTCAGGAAGAGAGTATTGTCAATGCCATTCGATCTTGGACTGTGTATGGTGGTAGTTTACAGCTTGTGAGGGGGTTTTGGCCGAATCGCCCCCTCATTTGTTAGATGTTTGTTAGTGCAAATATTACGATATTTAATCTATACATTCTCTTTGTGTTTTGGTGATGACAAAATGTGACTTATAAAACATTACGTAAAGTACGCAAGTTACTCGTATACATAAATCATCAACACAAAACATTCATCAACTCCTCTCGACGTCCCGATACTCTTACACATATGGAATTCGATAATTGGATCGGGCCAAGAAAACGGACAAGCCCATTGGGGACCCAATAAAGTTCGGCCCATTAAGGCACAATCAAAGCTTCTAGAAGATGGAGGAAAACTAGTGAATTTAAATTTGAATTAAACTTCTAGAAGATGGAGGGTGAATAGTTGGCGCATGCTTTTGTCCAAAAACCCTTTTATCCATTGGACAAAATAGACCTCTCCAAGTCAAGACTCCTATATATAAGCCAAGGCATTTTCCTCCTCCTCCTCCTCATCTTGATCATAACCTATGGCCAAAACACCATCACCATCAAATTTTATGTTCTTGATTTTCTATCGTGTTTCTAGCATTAGGCTTGATTCATGGTTGCTTTTTAGATGAGTTCCACTAGTACCATGGGGTATGTAGTGATGTATATGATTTCTCGACATGAAAGTGATCTCATTTGATTACTTGGTTATCATGTAGTAGATCGGGTCACATTGAAGTGATTTCATTTGATCACTTGTATGTCATATAGTAGATCATGTTGTATTTTGTACATCAACCAAATTTCTTATAGTCTTGTGTATTAGTTAGACCGTGGAAGTATTTGGGTGAGAAAATACTTGTGTGAGCGGTTAGTATTTTAGGCCTCAAAATACGAGTGTATGTGGTATATCAGTTCTAGCTAAGATTAGAACTCGACATTTGGCTTTATGTCGGAAATTGTTGTAAGCTACGTGTGTATGGTTTTCTCCGCCTAAAGAGAGCTTGTTGACTAGTGAAGTAACTCTCGAGTTGGATACTCGAGGAGTGGAGTAGGGTGAAGAGGAGCTTCGTGACCGAACCACTATAAATCACCGTGTCCGGTTTGCATTTCTTTTTACTTATTTATTTACATTTATACTCGCATTTATAGCTTTATATTTATACTTGCATTATATAGATAATTGTGTGTTGTGTTTCTTATTTAGTTTTGTTATGTTTATGTCATGGATAGATGTGAACATTGTGATTTGGTTGTTATTGTTGTGATACGATTTGATACTATATGTATATATAACTAGTATGAACACTCTTCATAGTGTGTCATGCTTGATCGGCAATTTGATACAAAACGAACTAATTTTTCAAAAGGAAACATATTCACCCCTCTATGGTTTCCACAATTGGTATCATGAGCCACGTCGCACTAATTTTCAAAACAAGTGGTTTTAAAATTTGAGTCCGATCCATATATCAAATTACCCATGAAAGGGGATTAAATATGAAAAGTATTTTGTTGCTTAACTGTATTAGTTTTGTTGTTAAATATACTTAGTATACTAGCTTGAAGTAAAAATGATGCTTAAAATAAGTGTTATGTGTTCGGTATCAAGTTTTGTAAGTTTTACGCCTTTTCGCTAAGTCACTAAATGATTTTGTACAAAAAATGGTGAATCTGTATGTCAGATGCCGGCCCCCTGATCTCCCTGGGCGGCCCCCTTATCTCCCAGCCGCCCCCCTTATCAATCAGGGGTCCACTTGTCTGTTTCGGCAGATTTTCATGAACTTTGAAAATTCATATAAAATCAAGTAAGTCAGTAGAAGTCGTGCCACCCGTCATTTTAAAGGTAATTGAGTCTACTTTCATTTTAAAATACTTTCAATTATTTATTCCAAATTTAAGTAAGTCGGAAATGCAAAAATACTATATAGTGGTCAAAACTTTGTGTTTCATTTTAACGTAAAACTTGCATCTTATCTTTTCCTTTAAAGTCGGACATTTCTAGTCAGTATATCTTTGAAAAATGGTGTATTTAACTTTTCAAAAATATTAAACTTGGTTAATTTTTTGAAACAGAGAGGAAACTAATTCGTTTTCAAACAAAACCGAGTTAAGTATAGATTGTTGTATCTAATACACAAAACGACAACAAGTACTTTTATGTGTTATGCTAAATGATTATGTGTGCTTCCTTGTGTCTTATTTTTGTTAATATATATTATTAAGTGATCATTGCTATTTGTAATTGAGCTACTTATATATCTAAACACATGTGTCATGTACATTATTTGTTTGTAACTAGTTTTTTGGATTATGCCTAAGTAGAACTTATGCTAGATTTCATGCATTAAGATTGTGAAATTGTTCTTGCATTGCATATAGGAAAAAATCACTTTGTTTACAAATGTTACATCAACATCTTGTAAACCTTATTAAACATAATAACTCACTTAGGATTGAGAGCTACGTAAGCTTTTCAAATCTATTGGAAAAGATCGTCTTGCATGATTATTGTGTCGCTAGTTCAAGTGGTAAAATGTGTCACCATAAAATATTAAACACCTTCATTTCATCAAAGATTTAAATAAGATCTCAAAATCATGCCACACTACTATCTTGCTTTAACATGGGTTAAATAAGATAAAAGATCATTGTAATACATTTGCATTTAAGTAAAAGAAAATGTATTTTTATCTTAGCACGTGCTTACATTGGTCTAACTCACAATCATAACTAACAAATCTTTGAATTAAAATAAACCTAGGATTTATTGCAAATCATAAAATTGAAAGCTTAAATTTCTTGGTAAGAAAAGTTCTTTCTTTTGTAATGACCTTTTGGAATAAAACTTCATATCAACATTTACCGGAAGTTAAAACATTTACTCTAGTCAAATAATTAAAAATGTTATATAAACATGTAATTGTTTTATAAAGTTGTTTGTAATGCTTAAAAGTGGCTAGGTAATGTCAAAACTATGCATATTATGCATGATACTCAATGATTTTTCTCACACATAAAATTGATAATTATCTTTAAGAAACAAGTTAGGTCATCATTTTAAATGTCCTCACACTTAATACTAGTCTTAGGATTAATGGAACACACTATTAAAATATTTATTTATTTTCTTTTAAATGAGTGTTCGTGAGGGTCAAGAAAGATTTCGAGTATATATCGATTCATTATTGAAATTATGATTGATATCTTTATCAAATCTAATTGACAAGTTTTCGAGTATGGACATGAAATTGGATTCTTATTTGTTTAATTTCAATATTATATCAAAATATAACAAAAGATATTATTTTGAATCTGCATACTCAATCACACTAGATTGATATGAAAATAAATACACCATTTTCTAGATGAAAAGAATATGCATCATATCATAACTCACACTTGTGTTGATGATGCCATATTGAGTCTACTTGTCCAATGGTTGTGTTCCAAATATCAGACTAATATGTTTAATACGATGCGTAAAATACACAATGAAATAGGATTGGCGACTTGGATGTTTCATCCGAAATATTCAAGCAATTTACATTGCAATGCAATTGGTAAATGTGTCATTTTTGAAAAGCCAAACACGAGCAATATGTAAACTTTGCTCATACAACTTAAAAGCACAACTCAAAGCTCAAATTCACATTTGGCTAAATTCTCAAATAAGAGTAATACTCCTATTCATCCACCTATGATAACATGATGTTTGGGAAACATTATGTCTAAAGAATTCATGCATTTATCGTGTTAAACGAGTGATAAAGGATAATGTATATCCTATGCATTTTAGTTTCTTCGTAGCATGGATGATTGTGTTACAAGATAATACACTACATATTGTTTGCAAAATATAAGCTATTAGAATTAAAAAAATAACCTATCACAATATGTGTCAATGCATAAACAAGTAAAATTCATTTATTCAAATACTTGTTTAATTAGGGTATATAGCATTGATATGAATAATAATTTTAGAAAAACATATTTGTTTAAAAATAAAATATGTCTCGTATTCAATCATATATCATTTAAGAATCACAAACTCAATTAAGGTAAATAACCTTGATGAGATTCATTTCACAAGATATGCAAATGAGCATTCTTAAAACACTCTTAATATAACGTATTCTTCATAGTTACAAATAAGCACATCTCTTGGCTTTTGAAAATCCAGTCACATTAAAATCACATGTAACAACTACACATGCAAGATGGCTTAATATAAGACATCCATTAGATCAAGCAATATGCCATCAGAACCAAACAACCTGTAGATCTTGAACAAAAGATTAAAACATTTTGCTTACATTTTTCTAAGCATTCAACACATCTCCATGAGGATTATGTGTTATATATATCATCTAGATCTACCATCATAAAACATGGTTGTTTAAGTCATATTAGGTGAAGTATTAGAGAACCAAGCATATTTCATCTTTGCTACACTTCGATAGGTAAATTTAAACTCAATAAACAAGTAGTAACTAAAGTTAGTTTACATTGATGAAATTTGTCTTTAATTAGAATTTCTCATTAAAAAAGTATTAACTATGATTTTATTAAACGTTCCTAGATTCATGGCATCTCACATATGTGTTTTGAAGTTCAAGATGAGAACGCATTCCTATGTGATACGATTATATGCCTTCGTGATATTTTTGATGATCAACGATTATTTGCTTTGTTATTGAATGCATGTTTATTAAAAAAAGTTTTTGTCTTTGTCAAGAAATTCCGATATAATATCTCTTAGTTTATCTAAATAATACATGCTCTTAAATGCGAAATGTTAACATGTTCTACATGACATTTGTGTTTAAATTAATCATGTTTCTTATGCGTCATTTTACATGACTTACGTGTTAATTGTGCACCTACACTATGTCGGTTTGATGCATAACGGATTAGGTATGCCTATCATAATAAACTTTTAGATGTCATATAGTCTTACACATTAATCTCTATGGTTATTATGTTGATGCATGCTTAAATCTATGTGTCTTATGCATCTAGATATATATTTCTTGACACTAGAATTTATACCCTTATTACACGCGACCTTTAGTGTCATAATCTAAAAAGTCATAATAGTCACAAAATGGTCTTAAATATCCTAGAGTCTCCATGCACATATTTCCGTAATCATCACTTCGTTTCCTTCCAAATAATCCATTCTTTTGTCAAGGGAATGTTAGATATAAATCTAATTCACCTCTAAGTAGGTTTGACAACTTAAATATTTCGTCTGAAATATTTAAGTAATTTTAACTTGCGATCGTAAATGTTAAAAGTCATATCCGAAAATTCATATTCAAGCATTTTAACAACGTATGTTAGAACGCTCATCGAAAATCTAAAAGTTAACATCAACCTTCCATGACAAAGGACTTATGAATTCCTACAAAAGTGATTCGTAGTTCCTTTCATCCCTGTGTAAATATACACACCTTGAAACTAAGCACATTCACTTTTGTTAGTTTCGTTCATCCCATAGGAATGTTACGATGTTTTATCGTCATGCTCACCTCATACACAATGAGGATCAAACTTTATCTATCGGTCTTAGGGTAGAAAACCATCGTATCATCCTTACTCCCTAAGCGTCTATCGATGTTCTAAGTCTTCAAATAATGAACAATGTGTCTATAACAAAATTGGTATTTTGAGTCTCTTCCTTTTCATCAACGAAAAGATTCTTTATCTTTCGGAAAATCGTGATCATCTACCGCCGTGTAATGATCTTAAAATCATCACTCGAAGTCATCTTTAGGTTCCAAATCGAGTCTCACTCAAAACTCCTCATGATAACTCATTCTCACTCATTTGTTACTATATCAATCGTATCGATAACATTTCTATTATATGCGACAACGAAGGAATCATCAACTTAAGCAAAAAACCCGTGCAACACTCGCGTACAAAACATATCGAAATCCGTCATCATTTCCTTCGCGCCAACGTCCAAAAATATATATATTTCTAGCGAAAAAGTTCCGTCGGAAGACAACATCGCCAACATTCTCACTAAACCACTCAAACGTGAATCGTTTAATTATTTACGTCTAGGTCTAGGAATGATGGAACAAATATCATAAACGTGTCATTCTCCTTTTAATAGTATTGTTTCTATTAAATTTATCTATATAAATCTCGACAACTTAATTATTTCATTCGAAATGTTTAAGTATTTTTAATTTTTAAAATGCAAATTAAAATGTCACTTATTGTTCATGTCTAATTTGCTTTACAAAAACATTAATTATGCCTCTATTTGTCACACCCCCAAATAGGGTCCCGTCTGATTTAGCGTCCGGGGGCGTGACGTTATTGAATATCTCAAGTACAAAGCATAAAGAACGACCTCTAAGGGTATGTTTTAAAAATAAACACCGTTGCATAAATTCAAAATATTAATAAGTTTTACATCGGTCAAATTTAAACGATACAAAAGTTAAAATGCGGAAGCTTAAATAAGTTCAACAACAGACATAGATAAATTTCTGGTAAACCGGTCCGGGCAAATAGACTTCACATAAGTCAAGCAACAACATTCATGCTAAGCACATGAGAAAAACATGCTTAAATGTCAACATAAAGTTGGTGAATTCATAGGTTTAATTCAAACGTATTTAATGTAGACCACAAGATTGTCAAAACGTATGCGACAGTTATAGGAGATACAACTTCACATAAAGAGGCATTTCCGTTGCACTAAGCTCATGACACTTAAGCTAATACTGAAAGATAGCATGTACAGTGCTATAAAGGCTTGCCCTTCAGGTGTCCGACCAAAGACCATCTAACTAGTTTTGACATGACATATATCCGTTAGTTCTTGGCAAACTCGAACTATAAAAGTGCCTTCTTTACCCGGATAGGGATAATAGTTCCCAATAAATCTATTTAATTCACTCACGCTCGAACATTAACCAGCCAGTCCATTCGGTTAAAGGTTGATTAACAGTTCATGATAATACGTGCAATAGTGGTCAAAACGCTACATGGCTAGTGGCAACACAGAACGGGAATTTCTTCCGTATAGTAACTTGTGTCCAGTTTTAAAAGCAAGCAATGTTTCTCACCGAGCCCAAGTATTATAAAAAAATTATTCAAAACGGTAAAAGAGTGTTGCCTTATGAACTCGAACTGATTGGTGAATCGAAGAAGAATAGTCTAGAATAAAATCACACGATAACGAACGACGGTTCATAAAGACAACCTATGAAATGATAGTTTAGTTTAACATCAGAGTAGCAACGAATTACGGATAATGCATAAGCATATACTAGTGTACTTTTTTTAATATGTTTACAAAAATTAACGCTTGTGATCGTATAATAGTCAAAATGTTTTCGTAAGTAAAACGAGTAAATAATAGTATGTATACTAATATATATATATATATATATATATATTGTTTTGCACTTTATTAAATTCCCGTGTACATGTGCGTTTTCTAGTATTTACTAAGTATAATAATTTATAAAAATTTCGGCATGACCCGTTCGTGTTTACACGTTTTTCCAAAGTCGTAGACTTTATTAAAAACCATTTTCAAATCACTTTTAATCCACTTTTCATAATCACAACCTATACATCATCAAATCTCTTTTTATAAGTTATCAAAAGACCATTCGGACCCTTATTGGGCTTTTAGGCCCAATAAGCCTAATATTATTATTCGTAACGTCCAACGTTCAAAATGAGTTAAACGTATAGCATCTAAGTCGTACACTATCAAATAAGCTATTCATGAACTTATTCAATAAGCTACACCGTAGCTTTACGCCTTGGTGTATTGTGTTTATGTTGGGCCTTGGCCCGTTAAGTCCAAAAATGTAGTTTTACTTATCCATATAGTTCCGCTAAGCAACACATTAATAATTAAACACGCAACATAATAATAAGCTATAAAAAGCCTCACATAAGCCAAGCAATTATCAAGCCAAACCACATAAGCTCAAGAAAAACTTGATGTGGTTGTGCCTTGTTGTGGGAATGGCGGCTTAAAAGCCAAAAAATGCAAAAAAAAAACCATATTTCAGGCTTATTTATTTAAGCCCTGAATAAGTTTTTTCTTTTCAAAATAAGCTAGAAAAATAAGCTAACAAATATAAGCCGAAACAAAATAAACTAAACGAATACTTCTCCTCGCTTTTCTAGCTGGGCCGAACCATACAATAAGCCCATTAAGCTCAAAATATTCAAAATAAGCTTTTACAAAAGCTTATTATATAAGCCGAACAAAAATAAGCTATAACATACCATTTTGATTACACAAAAATAACCACGATCACAAAACTAATACTTTCCTTATATTTCTTTATTATTTTCGAATAGTATGTATACCCTTTTAGGGTTTATGTAGTTTCAAAATCTTAATTTTTACAAAATAAGTTGTACAACTAGTATGTATGCATCAAGATGATTATGAAAGTACAAGTTGTTAAAAGATTTGAAGACTTACAAAGAAAATGGTAGTTTAGGTGATGAACAAGGACTAAAAACAACCCAAACGTTGTTTAACTAATACCCGAATTATACAAATGATCAAACCTTCAACAAATCTTCAAAAGTTTTTGATTAAAAATGAAAGTTTATGATTTAATAATTATGTGTGTATGTAATGTCGTGTTTAGGAGGAACAAGAGAGCAAAAGAAAACTCAATTTAAGTGTGGGTGATATATGACTGTGAAATAAGATGTATCGAATGATATATATGCACAATTGCTTCACACACTAAAAGTGTGTAAGTATGTGTGTTTCATGGGATAGGACAAAGGGGGAAGAGGGGACCAAAATGATCTCCCAATCACAGTTATGCAAGGACAAATGCTAGTTGTAATCTTGTCTTATTTCTTTAATTTCAAATTTGGCATCCAATGGGGGGGGGGTTGGGGGGGTTTCATAAGTGTGTTTTGTTTGGACGTGACCAGGTGAGGGGGGGGGGGACCAAAAATGGTTCCAACATTCTAGGATACTAGTAGCTTCCTTGTTTGATTTATTTCCAAGTCCTTCATAAGCATATGCTCATATTTTTAAACCAAATCACGATTCACGTAAGTAACAAAACGAATAACGGTATCACCGAAAACTATGAAATTTTAAATATTGCCTTGAAATATAAAAACGTGGCTATTGCCAAAATACTACAACGTTAGGTGTCCCGGTTCACTCCCAGCGACGATTCTCAGATAAAAGCGGGAAAACTTCCAAATGTTTAAGTCTTTTTTATTCGCGAAATGCAAATTAAAATGTCACTCATTGTTCATGTCTAATTCGTTTCACAAAAACCTTAATCACCTCTCTATTATTATATAGATGGTTAATATCTTTCGTCCACCTTTTTCGCTACCACCTTTAAGACAACCTCATACCTCGTCATGTGATAGTTCTATGAACATTCGCATTGCTCGAGAAGAGCTACATAACTTCGTGGATGAAGTTCGTCGTATGCTAACAGTCATCCGTCTTGACATTGTCAAGCTCATCACTTCCGACTTCATTCGTTTTCGGCTTCATTTATTTTTTTATTCCACACTTTATGTTAGGATGAGCACGAATTAAATGGGAAGGGAACACACTCGTTCACATATATGCTTTAACCAAATACTCTTAAGAATTCACAAATGTGATTCTTATTCACTAGAAACCAACTTACAAAGAACACTCACTTTCGTTTCAACTCACAAGTACACCCCGTGCACTAAACCGTAATTGATTCAAGCCTCTTGATGTGGTGTCATTTTATACACTTTTTCGGGGCCATTTAACCCTCTAAATCATCCAAATATGCCCAAATTATGTGTTTAATCGTTTGTTTTTAGGTTTTTAGCATTTGGAGGAAATACATGTGACTTGGGCTCATTTGGAGAAGAAACGGACAAGATTACGACTCTACACTAAAAATCATGAAGAATTGTGCATACAACGCGTGGAGACGGCGTCACCATCATAAAGCGACATCGTCAGGATCTTCATTGTGACGGCGTCAGAGATCTAGCGACGGCGTCAGGACGTGGCCGACTTAAAGAGGATCTAGAATCATCCACCTGGCGAAGGCGTCAAGACTTCAAAGCGATGCTTCGGCTTCGTTCACACTAATAATATACAAAAACTAATTTTAGGGTATTTAAGTGTGTAACATGTAAAACATTTTGGAGACGAACCCTAGGTCATTCTACCAAGCTTTAGGTTGTTTTTTAGGGCCTCAAAACCCTATTGTAACTACCTTCAATCCATGTTTTAAATCAATTAAGAATGCTTATCATTAATTCATTCCCATACGTCTATGGTGTTGTTATGATTGATTTAAATGCTCTTGCTTTCTTTTATAACATGTTATCTATACCCTCATTGTATTAACTTATGATATGCATTAAACTATTGGGTGTATTATCCTTTATGTGCTTCTTGCTGATGGGTGTGCGCATTAGGCTCTAGAAAACTAGCCATAAAATATTATATTGGCATAGACGTCTAGGGAAACGCGAGTGTGAAATGATACCATCGTTAACATCTTCATACTACTACCCCTAATTAAATGGTTTATCCCACTAATATATATCACATGTATTTAATAAAAATTATTTTTTTTTTTCTTTTTTTAGGGGCCTTGTAATAGTCTTCGTACTACCTTAATTGTGCGTTGCCTTAACGGAATATTAAATAGACGACGGGTTCGTGTAATTCGTTCATGACTTAGGAATTACTTACACAGATCATCACAAGTGTGACAAAGCAACAGATCTAGGAGAAAGCAAGCTGAGGATATATGTGCATAGATTAGTAAATACATCTTTTTATCATAAAGTTATCACCACTAGTTTAGATTATATTTAGTTTAATTAGCTAAAACAAACCAACCTCTCAAAACCATGATATTTACTTGCTTTCTTAAAAATATAAAAACCCAAAAAGAATCTTCTCTTAACCCCTTAGAATTCTATTAGACCGTGTTCGAGCCTTCCCAACCTATTCCCCTAGAGAACGATAACAACCCCCGAGTCTTGCCTTAATACACTACAACGGTTAGATACTCTGCCTAGGAGATTGTAAAGCTTCTCGTGAAGTCTTCACAACCTCCACATCAAGTTTTTGGCGCTGCTGCCGGGGAATAGTTAGGTTTCGACCATTGTTTAACTTAGCTCTACTCACTTGATTCCTATCAAGTGAGGATTTTATTTTCGTACATTAGCTTTCTAGTAGTCTATCTTTTCTTCATGTTATTTGTTTTGTAATCCATTCTCGTCAACCACCATGAGAGACGCGAATCCTATCCGTACTCTTGGAGATTACTCAAAACCTAGCCACGAAGGCTACAGGAACACCATTGAGCTCCCCAAAGGGAACAATGTGGTGCCTCTTCGACCTGACACCATCCGGTTAGTGCAAAACGGATGCTCATTTCATGAACTTTAGTCCGAGGATCCAAACCAACACCATAAGGATTTTCTTAAACTAGTGAACTCACTTGACCTTAATGGTGACAATAGGGAAAGAACGCGCCTGCGTTTATTTCAATTTTCTCTTCGCAATCAAGCTAGCAATTGGCTTGAACGTCTTCCAGCAGGATCCATCTCCACATGGAAGGATCTTACTACTCGTTTCCTTGCTCAATTCTTTCCACCAGGAAGGACTGCAAAACTCTGTAATGACATCCTTATGTTCCAACAACATCAAGGAGAATCTCTTTCAGAAGGATGGACTCGTTTTAAGGACTCACTCCTAAAAGTCCCTCATCATGGTCTAGATCTATGGCTTCAAGTTTAAATCTTTTACGATCATGTCGACTGCACCACCCAGATGGCCATTGACTATAACACCCCCAAATTGAGTCGCAGCAAAAAGTATGTTCGGGAGCGTTACTTCATGAGTATCTTTGCACAAGCTATAAGAGAACGACCTCTAAATGTGTCGTTTAAAATAAAATCTTGTAAAGTTTGGACTCCAATGCACATCAATTATGTCTAGCATTCAATTCACATGAGAAAAACATGCATAAAAGTGTCAACATAAAGTTGGTGAGTTCATAGATTTTTGTAAATGTAAATGTAAATCACAAAAACTATATATACAAATTTACCGTGTTACAAGTCCCGCCCATACAAGACTTGCAACGCATAAACTCAAATATATAGGTTTTCTTAAAATGCGTGTAAACACGAACCACCCAAAAATGCGTTTGTTAAAATGTTGGATCAAAGATTTGTATAAAAGTTGGACCGCAATTGATTAAAGAGTATGATAATTGTAATGAACGCAATATCCTAAAATGTTTCAAGTATGTATTGCCTAGTATGCAACATAAGGTGTGATTACGATTATACCCTTAAGTTCATGAAACTACGACGTAGACTTATCAGTATGCCACTTTATTCAAGGCACGGTAAGAGTTCATGAGTATGTTGTGCTGGCCCTGAGGCTCCAAGCCAGTCGTGATCCGACATGGTATAAGTTCGTTAGTTTGATCTCGAACTAGTGAGAGCTAATCACCCGAACGGGGGTTGTCAATCCCCAATAGATCTATTTTATAACATTTGCGCTTACCCTCTGAGTAATTACCAGTTCATGCAACCTAAGCTAATCCGTAATCATTCGAGTAAAAGTAAATTTTTGCGTTCATAAGTAAAAACAAGTATTGTATCTCACCATGAGATATGAAAATGAGTTTGTAATCAATCATGCAATGAGTTTGTAAATGTTCATGTATCCGAGTGTATAAATGAGTTACGAAATAAAGTATGTAAACAAGTATGTAGAAGAGTATGTAAAAATGATTGTAAATGGATATGTAAACAAGTTGTAACGAGCATGTATTCTCCTCTGAGATTAGTAAAGTAAATGTAAAACAAGTGAAAGAGGGGCTATAAACTCACCTCTAGTGAAAGTAGTGATTATCGCATATTCAACAAATTAATCTTCGCAAACGATCTGGAATGCAACCTAATTAATTATAGATCGTATAAGTATAATGTATTTAATATAAATACAACATCGCAAGTTATAAAGGTAATGTATTTAATATAAATACAAAATCGTAAGTTATAGAGTTACATCACCACTATTAGTTTTTGTTTAATTTAAAAAGTTGAAACAATGTTTAAGTCACGCTTGTTAATTAAATGTCCAAGTATTCGTATCCGTAAAGAAAAATATTATTGTTGTCCAACAATTGATTATTTGTTAATAATACTCGATTTAGTATTTTCATTGTTTATATAATGATATTATATAAATGGTTTATTTGTTTTATGAAATAATATTTATAAAGTTAAAAACGTATATAAATATTATATAATTGATACGACAATATTTCTTAACGTTTTTATAGTCCAAACGGACTCGAAAACACTCGTAAACCACTTTTTATATTTCTATCAGAATGTTATATTTTTAAAAAAATACAGAAATATATTTATAAAAATTAATTAGTATTTCTAATTTCTATTTATCCGAAATCTTTGAAAACTCGCAACTTGCTCATTTTAACTCCGTTTCGCGTGTTCTTTATATGTATGAAATCGTGAAGAAATAATCTATTCAAATAAAAGATTCACTGTTTTTATAAAAATTTGAGTTGGAATAGTAAATTCAAAATGTGTTTATAAAACTATTTTTATAAACTTAAATCTTTCAAAACCCGTAACTCCTTCGTTTTAATTCCGTTTTTAGAGTTCTTTATATGCACGGTTTCCTATTGAGATGTTCTATCAAATAAAATATTTATAATATTTTCTCAGTTCTGAATAAATGGCAGTTTTTATAAAACTATTTTTGTAAAAACACTTTTATATATTTAATTATCGTAAACTCGTAAAATTCATAACTTCTTCGTTATAGCTTGATTTTTCAAGTTCTTTATATGCACGGAATCCTCATGAAGAGTACTATTTATAAAAGTAGGTTTTATATTTTATAAGATTTCGAATCTAAACAAAATCATTAAAACATTTTGTATTTTTATATATGTAATTTATAATTAGTTTTATAAATTATAACTTAATTAATTTATACGAATCCTATAAATTAATTTATATCATATGTCTTACATATTTTAGGATCCTCATATTCATGTCCATTATGCTTGTCCAAGTACATGTCCTCATAATAATTTGTATGTAAACTTTCTAATTAAACTTTCAACAAATAAATTTATAAACTAAATATATAAATTATCTAATACTTATATAAAGTGTATTATTGTGTTATAGTATATTTTTAACATCATTTTATTACAAGAATAAATGAGTTTGAATCCAAGATCAAGCTTATTGTATTTTATAAACCACAAAAACAAACCCTAGGTGGTGATTAACATAATAACAAGTATATAAAATATGCAAATGAATAATTAAAAAGTTTAGGGTTTAAGTAGACCTTAGAAGAGTGTAGGGAGATGATGAACACATAATTAAACCCTAATTCGAAACCCTAACTATGAAAACCCTAGTTTTCTTCTTGATTAAACCCTTGCTAGAATAATACCCAAGCTTCTAAACCACCTTGATACACCTTATATATTATATCTAAGAACACTTGAATGATTATAACCTTGCTAGAATCAAAGCTATGGAAACCCTATTTATGTAATTTGAGTCGTGGGTTATGATGAATAAAAGAGAGTTTGTGTTTAATTTACTTTGCTAAATGATAAGTGTGTGTTTAAGGCTTGCTATGAGATCCTATTTATAGTGCAAGTAATGTTTAAACCACTGGCAAAAATAAGGGATTAGAGGTGGTATTAAGGTACAAGGTGTAAGTCAAAGGACACAAGATTAGACAATTATTAGAGAAATGTGTTTGTAAGTGTACTTGGTGTTGGTTTAACCAAAATGATAAGACCTTAGTGGGAATTAAGTTTTTATTAAGTGTGTATATGTATAGATCCGGCCAAGGTGCTTATGGAAGTGAAGAGTGAGTTAATTTTGGGTATTGGGTATAATAGTGGGTATTTGTTTGAGTATAGATAGGTATTGGTGCTTTCGTGTATGCATAAATGTATTTTATTGCGAAACGTAAACGTTTTACGTAACCAATAAAACTAAAATATGAAAAGTAATAAATTATCTTCGTAAAAATAATATGACACTTGTTTGACGTGATCTTTTATTTGTTTGATGTCCGTTTACGTTGAATGTAAATTTTTAGTTTACGCGATTTAACTAAACGTTGAAAATTAAAAGTGAATGCGTAAAAGTTTAAAATAATTAGTTGAAGATTTATTGACGGAAATACAGATGTCTAAGCTGGCTCGCGGCGCGCTCTCGCGCTCGTGTTAATACCACTTTCTCTATTGGTGTGTAACAAATTTCCATCTCTTGCAGAGGGCGCCTAACATAATGAATTGAGACCTGCAGATCGTCTGTTTTAGTAAATAGCACGGCATTGATTGTTTCACTCTTTGGCCGTAAGCACACCATCAAGGTATCATATTCCATTGGGATGACGAGGGTTTGTAACATGCCCATCTCTTTCTTTACCTTTTGCTACGTTTCCTTCTCGCCCTGCAGTTCCACCTGATTGCAGATATGGTAGATGATATAGAGATTAGCCCCTCGGGATGTCTTGAAATGAAAGTGTTAGTTCTACTAGCTTTGGTAGAAATCGTCCCAAATCCATTAGCGGCAAGCATAGGCTCCGTATCTGCTTTGGATTTTTCTGGAAAGGTTTACTGCTCACCTTGCCGGCCCAGCCAGATTTTATTTTTCGCTGGGATTCGGCTTACATCCTTGGTGGTAGAATTTGCATTCCTCCATTCGAAGATGCGGTTCATTGAGGTTTAGTTTCATGTTGACCTTTTGGGAGGCATATAAAGGTATCTTCAACATCTCGGATGAGATCTGCTCTGTCTCACTTTTGGCAACATTTCTTCCAGGTATACTCCACGTCTTCCTTTGTTTCTCATGTAGGGTTCAGTTCCTGGCCCTTTAGTATCTTCAGTAGATTTAAACTTAAAATCTCCTAAGTGTTAATCAAACTTAAAGGTCTTTCAATTTGAGTCGCTGATGTTTCTTAAGCTTCAACTCATTTAGGTACTTAAAATGATTTGGTAGTATCTTTCACTTCAGTTTATGCGCGTACAGAAATTGAAGAGGCCCTTTGCATAGACATTCGTTTAGCTGGTTGACAATTCCACTGCGCGCTAGCGCATGCGCTATTCTAGAGATATGAGAGAGAGTGAAATGAAATATTTAACTTCTAGAATGTTTACAAGGCGGGAAAAAGATGGCTTTATGTCAAAAGGAATAAAGCAATCTCCTTGGGAAAGGTGCTTCTAAAGTTGGTATAGAAGTACAACAACTTTCCTTAAAGGACTGTACCTGGTACTTTAGAGCACGTCTACATTAAATGGTATCTCAACCACCCATTGAATGCATGACATGCGTACTAGGTTAACTTGTAAACCCTAATCTATTTGCCTCTAAAAGTAAAGGGATTCCCAGAGTAAATGTTATCTTTTCCAATTAATGTGAAACACATTGAAGAGTTTATTTATCTCTCAAACAAACTGAATAGAAACTGCTGAACCTGAAGCTTCAGTTCTAGTCGAATAGTTTGTTTTCTTATTTCTCATAACTTTGGTTAGAGAATAAGTTCAAAGGAGATAACACCCCAATTGTCATTCAACCACCTTGCTATTCCGCAAGCAAGGTGTGTCATAGATTCTTTATTTGATTCTAATAAGAACCTATACGTTGAAAAGTACTTCTATGTGTTTTAAACTTGTTCTTTATATTCTTCATATATATTTGTTTAAAACTCACTTCGTTGCCATGGAATGTGATTAGTTTAACTTGATAAACCTTATATCAGATTCCAAGGGACCAACAAGTGGTATCAGAGCCTTCTGGTTTATAAAATCCCTTTAAAAGGATATATAAAAAGGCTCAAAGATTTTAAAATCAAGATCCATCTTAAATGGCAGCAGTAAAAGTACCACAGACTCTTGAATATAGGGGTGGCCAGCTAAATGCCTCTCCTAGACTAAAGGTGGAAAATTTCACCAACTGAAAAAAGAGGTTCATGTGCCACATCCTTGGTATTGAACCTTAATTTGAAAATATCATCAAAAATGGTCCTTTTATCCCCATGACAGCTGGTCAAAGGAAGCCAGAAGGACAATGGACTGGAGATTAGAGAAAGGTGCTTAACTTAGATTAGATGAATCATAAGGGTCTCATCATGTTGTCTTTCCAGATGACAAATGAATTCTGTCATAAATGCTTAACGCTACTCAACTTGGATGACCTGGATTACTGAATCATGTAGGCCTCTGATTAAAAGAAAGTAGGGTCATGGACCTAAGTTGTGTGATAACACCGAGTCAAATGCATCTAGATAGAGGACGATATTATACTAAACATAAACTTTTCACCGAATCACAGCTTTTAATGAATGTGTTTGTAAATGCTGGCATCAATCTTTCAAAGTTTAAATAAATAGGGTTCTATAAATGGGTTCCAAAGAAGGGCTTTGTTCTGCAAAGTCTCAAAAACACAAATATGTGGATAGTTCTGAGTTGCGCTTCTAATTTGGTAAACTCAAATATGAATAAAACCTAATAGATAGTATTTATGAGACTGAAAAGAACAAATCTCTTATCTCTGTAAACACTTTGTTCAAATGCCTTCATATCTACCTTGGATATTGTCAGAGAGGAGTAGAGAGATATAAGTATCTCCTCTCTCGCGCTTGAATCTAAGGATACAAGAAGTTGTAATGGTAGGGATGGAGCATGGGGGTTTTTCTAGAACCAGTGGAACAGGGAACCGCGCCCGATGGATCCTAGAACCGAAAATTTTGAGGAGAAAAGTAAGACCGAGAACCGAACCAATAGATTTTTTGGTTCCCGGTTTTCGCGGCTTTGGTTAAATCACGCGTCGCTCGGAACTGATATTCTAGAAAAAAAAACCTCATGCCAATGAATTAAGCCAATAAAAAGAAATTTTTTTTATTTTTTAAGCATTTACAATCATTTATGCTAAAAGCAATAGCAATTAACAGCTAATGCATAAGTTAAAATAAACAATCATTCTATAGTTTCACATGTTCATACAAATTGCATAAACAATTGAAAAACAAATAAAATACTTAAAATTTTGTTATCCGACTAAAAAACTCGAAAGGAAGTTTATATTTCCCCACCGATTGTTCTCTTTATCTCTTCTGGTTAGTTTCTCTAATTGTTCGTTCATTTTTTTACAATCTCGTCGTCTTTAGTAAGTTCTTCAACATCATCCCAATTAATTTGCATCGAGAAACATAACAACAATTCAATTCATTATACAAACAAAAGCCGGAGAGTTAACTTTCTTGTAGAATACACACATACGCACAAACATGTCTCCACAAAGCTTGAAAAGCATTTTAACAAAGACATTTTTAAGGTCCTGAAACAAGAATGCAAATAAAAATTAAATATAAAACTTACCTCTATTGGTTTGATAATAATTTTAATGGATTAAAGGTTAAGGTTTAAGGTGTTTAGCTGTGTTTTTTTAAGTAGACTACTAGAGTATTTTTTATGGAATTGGAATGTATAATATAACTATTTAAGTATGGGAAAAATTCATAATTTTAGAATAATTGGGTATTCGGTTCAGGAATCATAGAGAACGTGGAACCGAACGAACCTAAGAACAAAAATCTCAAACTCAAGAACCGGAGGAACTGGAACTTCGGTGTTGGTTTTGCTTTGGTTCTTATCGGTTCTGGTTCGGTTCTTGGTTCCAGTCCGGTTCTTTGGTTCTTTTGCTCATCCCTAGTCATGAGTACCTGAATGACCTAGAAGAAGAATATCAAGCAAGAGCTCTTTTAGCCAAGTCTAAAAGATTCTTCAAGAAGGGTACTCAAAGGTTCAGTAGTGCAAAAGCAACTGACCAAACTGAATGCCACAAATGTGGCAAGAAAGGTTTATTTTGCAAGGAGATGCTGTCATAAAGCTTCAGTTCCCTCATATCAATCACCCTTTCAACCAAAACCTCTCAGTTCCTCTCAACACAAACCAGAACTAAGGCCTACCAAGGACTCTGAAACTAAATACAACAAAGTCAAGGCTAAACTGGCTCTCTAAGTTAAGTAGCTCAGTTCAAAGCGCAACTTTAAGAACAAAGGTCTCATCGTGAAGCTATGAATGGGATGCAGAATAAGTGTATCAGATGACAATGAGATGGTGGCATGTTAAGGTATCTAAGGCACTTAGCTAAAGAAAAATGATTGCTATCAGTAAAGAAGGCGCCAGAAATGAAGAATGGATGTGAAAGATCTCCATGTGAAGTACACACTCTTCTTGAAATGGGAGATAATGATGATAGAATATTATCTGGATTATTTATGTATCGATCTAATTTATGATAAAGAAATAAAGAAAACTTTTGATACAAACATAGAGTCTTGTTACTGAAACTGAATGCATAGCAAGAACAAGCTTTTAGTATTAAAACACGCAAAATTGATTTTTTACCTTGCAAGCATGTAAACACTGAGATTCTCACAGAGAATAAAAAACTTAAGAACAGAATAAAAGGCTAACTAACAATCTGAAACATGCTTAAGAGTTCTAACAAGTATGATTCCTGCGCGCTCTCTCTCGTCGCTCTCACTCCATCCCCTACCCCTCACCAAGAGAAATTATGGGAGTTGATCAACTCACTGAAGATCCTCCAGTGTTCTGAGCCAAAAAAGACTAGTCTTTGTAAAATCCTTAGCTGATGACACGAAGTGTCCAACTGCATATCCAAACCTAGTTGTTTGAAGCATGAAGAGTTTAATTTCTGCCAAATCATGATTCTGGAATGGGATCTTAGTTGAGTCACAAAGGAAACACAATGATCTTTAGTTGTTGTCAATGACTATTCATAGACTAAGATGATTCCAGCGGATGAATTTTAAATCTTTTAGCACCCTCTATCATGCCACTGAAAAGGTTGGATGGTGTTGAAACTATTTTGGACCAAAGACTTCAAATCAATTTTGGTCACCCATCCACATTCAAAGCTGTAAACTTAAAAGATGTCGACAATAAATAAACCATCCTCAGCTCTGCTAAGGGTAATAAAATGCTCTAAGCTTCTAAAGTTAACTCAAGCTACTGGTAACTAAAGAGTAAAAAATGAAGATGATTCTCCTTGTGGCTATTTAATGATAAAGAAATTAAAACCTAAAATTACAAATTAGCAAGAATCGGTCATCTTACTCAGAAAATAAAAACCATAAACAGGTGTACACAAAATTACACTTCAAAAAAATACAAAACTTAATTCAAAAAAGAGTGTGATCTGTGTTGGCTAAACAATCCATCTTCTGTGAATTGTTTACAAGGTTATGTTTTGTAAAAGTGGAGAGAATGATTACAGAAACCTATGATCATGTTGTGTGAATACATTTTCCAAGAACTGTATCAGCATCTCAAAAAGTCTGAGTTGATCTTCTTCAAGACCTAAAAACCAAAGAACCACCATAACTCTTCTTCCTCCTTGCTATACAATATGGTTCAACGATACTTATCTAATGATTGTTTATATATCCATATGTGATTTCATCAGTGGAAGTTTTGACATGTTTACCACATGGTTATAACAGGATCATTTCTAGAAGAGGACCTTCAGCCGGAAACCCTCACCATGCATGAAAAGTTTATGAAACATGTGGAGCACCTTTCATACCACAACTGATCACAATGAATTGAGTGGTTCAAAAGAGGTGAAGAAACTTCAAGCAAAAATGGGTTGATTCTCTAAGTCATCTAAGGTGATTATCATCAAATGCTAGCAGATCTAAGACTCCCACTAGAAGGTGGGTTTTCTAGGGAAAACTAAACCATTCTGAATTAATTTGTGCAGGTGACATCGGAAAACCACTGGTACTGGAACGTAGGATGCTCAAGATTGACTGGTGTCAGAGTTACCTGTAAAAAATCATGGAACAGGGCCTATGTGGGTATTTGGAGATGAATATCTACATGCATCAATTGAAAGGTTATGGCTTATCAAATATAGTTTTATAATAGTATCCCATTGTAAATGGTCTCTAAGATGTGCATTCTTCACTCTCTCGCACTCTCAGTAATCTTTGATGCTATAGTATATATTTCAGTTTGTAAGAAAAGAGAACAATTTCAACTCCAACAAAGAAGTTGTATGATTGCTACCTCGTGTTACGACGCTTGCCACGCTCACGTTCCTTGGCCAGATTTCTGTCGAGAATTTGCTTCTTTGCCAAAGTTCTGAAAGAATCTCAAATGGCTTTGGAATAAAAAGAGATAGTGTATCAACCTAACTTCAAAAACAATCAACAAAACTGGCAAAACAAAATCTTGTTATTGGGTCTTCCCTCATTGTCTACTCAAAGGAACCAACCATGTTCAATGTGAAAAGGAAGCATCCCTAGAGCAGCTTCAACACAAAAAGACATATTCTATCAAGAAATGTCTTCATCTCTTCACATGGATGTATATTGACTGTAATCCTAGGTCCATAACATGAAAACGTACACCCTTGTCATTGATAAGAGTACTCCAAAGGTACCTTGGGTTACTTTAAAGAAGAAAAAGTCAAGACTTTGCACAACTATCATCATCCGCTCTTCTAAAAGAGTTGACACCATCAACTATCCATCCAAATCAAACACTGTAAGAACGAAACAATGGTTTGAATTATAGGACATATGTGATTGCATCCATTGCTCACCTAAATTGAAGCAAAAAAGGGATTCTCAAAAACTTTCTCCTCTCCTAACACACTAAAAAACTGGATTTGAAAGGAAAAAATAGAACTCTATAAAAGATGCAAGAAAACAATGCTTTTAGGATTTGTCTTGATAGATATATATATATTATAGAGAGAGAGAGACTGAAGCAGAGAGATAGAGATATAGAGCATGTATGATAAGTGTAAAATACCCATATCGTTGTCCTGCACCATAACCCACCTCACCGCCCCAAAACAGCCAAAAATGGAAAAAATGTGCTTGTATTTGTGTTTTGTGTGTGCAGGTACGGATTTATCAAAAAATCACATGAAAACAATGTCAACAAACAGTGCAAGCACGGACACGAGAAACAAGGAAGTGTAGATTGAAGCCACGAATGAGGCTTGGCAAATCCTTAGTTCCACAATGACCACGGCTCAAGATCAGATCTAATGATTGATTTGACTTAGACTGGCAAATGATTAGAAAGAGGCTTGGACAGCAAGGATGCCTAGAATGTTCCTCTCAAGGCTATAAATCAGAGCTCACCACTCCGATACTCTCATAAAAGAAATTGGTAGCCTTAGAATTTGTTTAGCTTTTTATTTATCAATTACTCTTACATTTTGATTAAAATCTTGTACTTTCCTTTTAAGTAATCTAACTCTTCCTTTTTAATAATGAATTCAGCGTTTTTAATCTCTCAAAAAGCTCTTTATAAAACTCTCTATTTGCTCTTATATGATCTTAAGCCTATAAAAGCCACTAAGCCCTTCATAAGCTCAAAATCAGCTCTACTACGTTTGGTAAGGCTTATTAATGGAAAAACAAAGCTCAAATCACCTTATCAAAACTTTAAACCAGTAAACTTAGCTTAACATTCAAATTACCAATTTAATTACTAACTCATTACGCTATAACTGGTAATGTTAACTGTAATGATGAGATCCCTTCGGCTACTTATACCTATCCGCGCTATCGCTCTCGCTCGAGCTCGCGCGATCTATTTCTCATCCCTTATAGGTTTTCGCACATGTTCTTATAGACTTCCAAAAGTAATTTTTATAGAGAGAGCATGAGATATAAAAAAACCTCATCAAAAACACAAGAGACATGTGCAGAGACCACTTCTCTCTCGATCGCGCTCTCGCTCTCGGATATACTTATTATAAATTTAAATCATATAGTGCTTAATTGAAAATCAAAACTCAATTAGACCATAGTTGTAATGCTGTTTTTAGCGTAAGAGATATCGATCATTAGTTTAAATATTAGATAGTCCTAAACCATACAAACACACCAAAACAATTAGATAAATCTTCGTTCTTAAGTTTTAGCTAACATCCAGTTGTTAGTTTCTGCATAATAAGTTAGTAATAAGCATTTTTTTTATCTGGTGTAGTTAGTACCGCTGCCTCTTCCTCTCAGCTCGCTGCCACATTTAAGTCTAAAATCATTTCTGTTAAAATTGTATAAAGATGGTGTTTTGGCATAAGCACAGTTTAGACCATCATCTACAGCTCACCACCCTCTCCACTCTCTTCTCTGCTGCACCCCTCTCCAACTAGTTACTTGGTCAGCTGTGTGTGTGTGTGCTACCGCTCTCAAGTTTTAAAAAGGTTTGAGTTCTTAGATTTTAGTCTAAATGAATTTGTGGCTTATTTTAAGTGAGCCAGCACCAGGGCATTTTTAGACTTTTCTTGTTACTTATAAAACTTTGATCTAAGCCTTTCAAGGATTGGATCTTGCTTGGTCTGTGTTTTAACACTCTATTAAAAGTGTCTTAGTGCAGGCTATCCCTCAAGGTAACCTGCACTATTGATCTTTGCTTGTGTCAAGTGCATCAGTACTAACAATAGTTAGTACTGCTGTCACCTTTGGCTTAGATTTTTAGTCAAGTAAAAATAGGATTAGCTTCTAAGGTTAAAGTAGGATTTAGATTAGTTATAGCTTAATATAGATTAAGACTTACATTTTATTTTCTAGCTTATTTTCCTAGCTTAATTCAGCTGTCAAAGTCTCCAAAAAGCTAAAAACTCAAAAACAGTAGTTAGATTAGTATAGCTTTTAAATTTTAAATTCTAGCTTATAGAATTAGGTTTTATTGTTTAAATTAGTAGCCTATAAGTTGTTTGTCAAGTTTGCAAAAGCTCATTTGCTGTCTTTGCTTTTTGAACAATTTAGCTTATTAAGTTTTTGAGCTTATTGCTTTATTTCCTGACTTTGCTCCTTTTATCATCATTTTCAGTTGTCTTATGTTAGTTTTAGCTCAAATTTCTTTTCATTTATAGATTAAGCATATCATAAGCTCTTAGGATCTTCTTTTACTTTTAAATTTGAGCTTAAATTAAGCTTTTAGCAGCTTATTTAGTAAAGCTAAGGGTAAACCCTTACTTTCTGAAGTCAGCTTATTGATAAGCTCTTATAGAGCTTATTAGTGGTTTAAAGCTCATATAGCTTTTGTTAAAATTGTTCTTGCCAGCTTATTCTCCTACTTTGCTCTTTTAAGTTTTTCCTAAAAAGCACTTTTTAAATCTCAACTTATTTTTAGGCTTTAAGGGACTTGGGGTGTAATCGGGTTAGGTCTCAGGGTAAGTTTTGTAATTTTTGAAATTTGCTTGTTTACTTAGTTGATCCTTTGTCAGTTAGTGTAATTGCACTATTAGTCCTTCAAGGACTAACACCATTAGTCCTTAGTTAAGTCATTCGTTGAGTTTTAGTTAGTTTTATATTTTTAATTAATAATTAGGTTTTAGAATTTAATTAGTTTAATTAAAGTTAATTAAAAAGATAAAAATTAGGGCTTTTATTTTTATACAATTTCTGCATATTTTCTTTATTTAGTTTAATTTTTATAAAAATTTTAGGATTATATTTTTAATATTTTAATTACTTTTAAAAGTTTTTAATTAGTTTTAATTTTAGAAAAATCATATCTTTAAATCTAAAAGATACGTGGAAGAATAGTAATTCTTTTTATCGTAAAATTTCTTTTTACTTATTTACTTATGAAAAATTTTAATTTCAATTATTCTCTAATTTTATTTTTTTTTTTTGATTTAATTAGAATTAAATAGTTTTTGATTAATAAAAAAAAATTTCAAAAATAATCAATTTTTTTTTCTTTTTCTTAAAATTTTCTTTTATCCTAATTTAGGTTTAGAAACTTAATTTGCAATTTTAGGGGTTAATTTTAGTCTATTTGTTTAATTATCGCGTTTAATTTGTTTTCCGTATTTGTTTAATTGTTTAATTTGCCTTTAATTTTCAATTTAATTTGTTGTTTTTTATTTAGTAGTAATAGATCATCAAATCATCTATTTTCTTATTCAAATCATAATCCAAGCTTAAACAAGGTTTCAATTTCACTAGTCGTTGGGGAAAACGGACTGTCTGTTGAACATATTTATCGGTTTATAATAGTCGTTATTATATATTATATTATATATATTTTTGAGAGTGAATTTTCTTTAGGGAATTTTCTTAATTGCTCTTAAGGTTATATTATATCATATATTTTATAGTGTATTAAAACACTACAACCAGTTTTTGGCGCCGCTGCCGGGGACTAGTGTTTAAGATTCCTTCGTTTTTAGTTTATTTGGTTTGAAGATCCTTTCGCCCTCGAAAGTTTCATTCTTGTTTTATAATTCAAAAATCC
Organism: Tanacetum coccineum; assembly: GCA_026074375.1. NCBI lineage: Eukaryota > Viridiplantae > Streptophyta > Magnoliopsida > Asterales > Asteraceae > Tanacetum > Tanacetum coccineum. The sequence goes on from BQNB010072453.1 coordinate 25,574, forward strand.
AAAAAAAATCATAAAATATAAAAAAAGTAAAAAATATTTTCCTTTTCTTTTTAGTATAAGTAAAAAATAAAAAAAAATAAAAAAATCAAAAATAAAAAAAAATCTTCCTTTTTAATAAAGAAATAAAAATTACCAATTGGTAAAAATACCAAAATATAATACTCTCAACTGGAGTTATTCATCTATATCTATTACTGGTAACTTGTTTGGTTCCCAAAGCGAAACTAAAAATGTAACACTTGCCATTTGTGTCTCTACGAAGTTACGAGCTCACTTGAAAAGCAATTTTGAGGAGCTACCGTTAATATGTTGATTATTTGGTGTTTGAGTAGTCTCTTCGTGTAACCGTTAAATTCATTGTTAATAAAAAAAATAAAAAGTTTAGTGTAAAGTTTTACTTTTTGATTTTTAGTTTTTCTTTTTATGCGCTCTCGTTCGCAATCTCGAAGACGTCGTCAACAACAAATTCCTCCGGTTGTTGTTGAAAATTTTGATTTAGAAGAACCAATGTCAGATGCAAAACATTGTTGCAAATGGCGACAATCTACCATGGGCTCAAATGCTTCAAGCTCCCATCGAAGGGATATGAAGATGCTATAGGTTGTTCCACCAATAAATGCAAGAATATTTCGAGCTTAACAACTTTTGATCAATCTTGTGCAAGTAATAAGTTCACGTGGTAGACAAGTCCCTCACAATCACTCTCGATTTTTTACAAAAGTCACTTCATTGTTTGGACATCCGAAGTTTTCGGAACACTTTCGATGTGTGTCTTTTTGCTTTTTCCTTTTCTCTAGACGGTGAGCCGGAGATTGGTTAGACAAGGGAACCTCCTAGATCTAATTCTCCATGGACGACCTGTGTGCAAAATTCATAAATAATTATCCCCTCCTTAAAAAACCACTTACTATCGGAATGAGATCATTTACTTTTTTCCAAAAACAAAACGAAAACCTTTCAATTGAAGCATGATAACGTTTTAGAAGGACTCCACGTCATTTCTCACAAGGATTCTCGGAACTACACCAACTCGATACTTTTTAAATTCTTTGATTCAAGTCAAGATTGCTTAGACTCGCCTGCGGGTTGTCAATTTTTTAGACAAGATGCCTCAATGATAGGATAGTTTATTGAATCAGTAAAAAGTTCTTTACTCACAGCAGTTTGCTAATGATTCAAGGAGCTGAGTACGATAAATGTCCTCTTTTCTTCTTCTTCACCTATCTTATAATTCTTTTGATATCTCAACAATTAGCATTTCTCTCGAGGACTCATATGATAATAAGATTGAAACAAAGATGAATAATGAAAGCTTTAGTTGTTACTACTCGCCCATAAGCGGTGTTGAGGAGAGTATGTGTTACATGTGGATACAAATTCACCATGAAACCTTGTCCGTTAACTGAGTAGGAACGATTTTCTGTTTTTCATGAAAATCCAGACAATTTCACAAAACCGAGCGTTGGAAATTTTCTTCAAAGAAAACCAACCATCTAATTTAGCAAGTCAAATGAAACCACCGGGTTTCAATCAACCAAATGTTCAAAACAACCAAAACCATTACCAAGGAACCAATTCCAATTTCAATCAAAACCGAGGAACCAACTTTAATCAAAATCGTCAAAACAATCAAAATCAAGATTACAAGCCCCAATCCCACACACAACAAATCAACCTTTGGTTTAATCATGCTTTACCTCCCGTATCACCAACTAAAGGTGTTTCTCTAAAACAGTTTGAAGTTTTAAAGCTCAATGATGCAAATATGAATAACTAGCAAATGAAAAGTTGGATCATTTCAAAGAAACCAAATGATTTTCAAAGAAGTTTACAATGATTTCAAAAGGAGCAAGAGATTTAAGCAAGAATGATTCTATTTTCATCAACTATCACACCACACCAATCTTCAAGTTTCTAAGTCTATCCCATACACCATTTCAAACCCTAGCACGATCCAAGGCACCATAATATGCTAGGAGAGAGAGAGAGATCAATATGACTATAACCCTCACTTCCCTCCTTTGTTGTGACAATTACACTAGTAGTCCAAGGATCCTGAAGCTACCTAAGCACCGAATGACATCCAACCTCCATCAGTCAGTTCAAAACCCCTGTATCTCTCGCTCTCACTATCGATCTATCTCCCTCTTTAACTCAAAAAGACCAAGAGTAGTTTCCCTTAACCTTCAAGATTGCAAAAAGAGGGAAAAATTCAGTGTGAAAAGGTTGAAAGGATGATATCCTATTTCAAGTATATGAAAATTTTCCATAATCTTCCTTTGAGCTAAGTTTCTCGGCTGCTCCAATTCTCTGCCAAAAGTTTTCTTCCATGTTCAAAGATGACTTACTAACAACGTCAAGTGATCGAGTTAAACCAAAGACACATTTGAATGAGACTTGTAGATGCGGTTTGTCCTAAAAATATCAGAAAAAGTAGGTGACCGTCGTTGAGTCGATTTCTTATTCCCCAGTGATTGAGAGTTTGATAAGGCTTAGCCCTAGTTTTAGGTTGTAGCATAATTCATCTCTTTCCATTTGGAAAAAAGCTTTGACTCCGGTGCTAAAATGATACGTAAGATGGTGTTAGAATTGACGGAACGAACGCTGCGCGCATCTCTCACCAAACGGTGTTGCCAAAAATGTTTTTTCAAAGTGGAAGTTTTTACTTTCGCCGACTTTGTTGTTCTTGATTTTCATACGCCGATCCTCGGTACCCGTTGATACACGGGGAGACCTTTTATTAGGACAGCTCATGCTTTAATCGATGTATACGAAGGAGAGATTACTCTTAGGAATGATGATCAATCTTTAACCCTTAAATGTGGTGATACTCCTTCTAAGTTCGCTACAACAATTCGAATCTTGGATGAAAGTCGATCTCATTGATGTCACGTGTGAAGAATACTCACAAGAAGTCTTAGATTTTTCCGACTCAGTTGCATATGGCAATCCTTCTCCCGGATACGATCCGATTGTTTCAAATTCTTCTCCAACACTTACTCCTTTCGGGGATAGTGATTTTCTACTCTTGGAAGAAGCTGATACTTTTCTTGCTATAGCCGATGATCCAACTTCACCGGAAGTTGATGAAGCTTATTATGACCCAGAGGGGGACATTCTCCTTCTCGAATCTCTTCTCAATAGTGATCCTTCGCCTTCACTAAATCAAGAAAGTTACTTACCAGAAATCAAGAAAGAGCTTAAAGTTTGTAAATCTGCCGAATCTTCAATCGATGAACCTCCCGAGGTTGAACTTAAGGACTTACCTCCTCATCTCGAATACGCATTTTTAGCAGATAACAACAAGTTGCCTGTTATAATTGCCAAAGATTTGAGCGATGATGAAAAGACCGCTCTCATAAAGGTTCTTAAAACCCGAGCAAGGCAATTTGATTGGAAGCTCTCTTGATCATAATGGGTATAAACCCGGATATATTTTTGTTCTCATAAATTTTTATAGGGAGATGACATGAACGTAGCGGTCCTAACATCAAAGAAGGGTTAATCCAAAAATACATGATCGTCATTAAAAACTGAGTTGGAAAACTTCTCGCGCTGGATTGATTACCCAAATCTCGGTTGTCCTTGGGTGAGCCCAAGTACACAGTGTACCAAGAAGGAGGATATGACCGTAGTAACTAATGATGATAAACGAATTAGTACCGGACAAGCTTGTAACATGTGGAGAGTAATGCATAGATTATAGTAAGTTGAACGAGCTACAAGGTTAAAAGACCATTTCCATTTACCGTTCATGGATCAATGCTTGAGAGTGACTGAGGGAGGAATGAGTACTATTGTTCCTCGCACGGTTTATCTCGGGTTATTTCCAGATTCTCATTGATCCAAAATGACAAGAGAGTCACATTCACTTGCCCATACGGAAAGTTTGCTTATCGCCGCATGCCTTTTGGTTATATGCAATGCGCCAGGAACGTTTCAAAGGTGTTATGATGGCCAATTTCCATGTATGATTGAAAGACATTGGAAGTCTTTCATGGAAGATTCTCGGTTTTTGGAGAATCTTTTTCTTCGTGCCTCACCATTCTAGAAAAAAATGCTTTTTCTTAAACGTGTGAAGACACCAACTTAGCTTTAAATAGGAAAAAGCCATTCATGGTGAAAGAAGGTATCGTTATGGACATAAGATCTCAAGAAAAGGAATTGAAGTGACATAATAGGAAGCAGCCTTACACTAAGCCATACTAGAGCTTAAGATCGCATGTGATTTCTAAGCTTACCTCACCCAAACCACCGTAAGAGATTTCGAAGTTTTCGGATGCTGGTTTTACGCAAGATTCATCAAAGACTTTTCAAAAATCTCTCGACCTATGACCCATCTCTTAGAGAAAAACACTCCTTTTATCTTCTCGGAAGATTGCATTCTAGCCTTTCAAACATTGAAAAAGAAGTTAACCGAAGCTCCAATTCTCATTGCTCCGAATTGGGACCAACCTTTTGAAATCATGTGTGATGCAAGTGATTATGCAATAGGTGCGGTTCTAGGGCAAAGGATTGAGAAGCATTTTAGACCAATTCATTACGCGAGCAAAACGATGACCGAAGCAGAAACAAATTACACAACAACGGAAAAAGAGATGCTTGCAGTAGTATACGCTTTTGAGAAATTTCGATCATATCTTATCATGAATAAAAGTGTTGTGTACACGGACCATTCCGCTTTAAAATACCTCTTCAATAAGAAAGATGCCAAAGCAAGATTGCTTAGATGGGTTTTACTTCTCCAAGAATTCGATTTTAAAGTGATTGATACCAAAGGAGCTGAAAACTATGCAGCCGATCACCTTTCACGTCTTGAAAACCCGTATGAGAATGTTTTTTATCATAAGGAGATTAACGAAACCTTTCCTCTTGAGACATTGAATACGGTGACTTCTCGTGATAACCAAAGTACTCCGTGGTTTGCCGATATAGCAAATTACTACGCGGGGAATTTTCTTATTAAAGGAATGTCAACTCAACAAAAGAGAAAGTTTTTCAAAGATGTAAAGCATTACTTTTAGGATGATCCCTATCTTTTTCGAATATATGCGGATCAAATCATCCGTAGGTGTGTATTTGGCCAAGAAGCTCTTGAAATCCTCAAAGCTTGTCATGAAGGACCCACCGAGGGCCATTATAGTGCCAACATCACCGCTCAGAAAGTATTTGATGCCGGTTTCTTTTGGCCTACCATTTATCAAGATGCTCATTCAATGATCAAATCTTGTGATGCAAGTCAAAGACAAGGCAAAATTTTACATCGAGATGAGATGCCTCAAAATGCTATCCAAGTTTGTGAAATTTTCGATGTATGGGGCATTGATTTTATGGGACCTTTTCCATCGTCAAGAGGAAACAAATACATACTTGTAGCCGTCGATTATCTTTCCAAATGGGTTGAAGCCAAGGCGCTCCCCACCAACGATGCTAGAGTAGTTGTCAAATTTTTGAAATCTCTTTTCTTCCAATTCGGTGCACCGAGAGCTATCATAAGCGATCGTGGGACCCATTTTTGTAACGATAAATTTGATAAAGTCATGTCAAAATATGGTGTCACACATCGTCTTTCTACCGCTTACCATCCTCAAACTAGTGGTCAATTCGAGGTAACGAATCGTGGACTTAAAAGAATCTTAGAAAGGACGGTAGGAGAAAACCGTGCCTCGTGGTCCGACAAATTAGACGATGCGTTGTGGGCATTTCGAACCGCTTACAAGACTCCGATCGGATGCACACCCTACAAGCTAGTTTATGGAAATCATGTAACTTACCGGTTGAATTAGAACACAAGGCATATTGGGCTCTTAAGCATGCAAATTTCGATCTCAAAACCGCGGGTGATTACCGGAAGCTACAGTTTAATGAACTTCATGAGCTCCGTGATCAAGCTTACGAAAATTCTTTAATCTACAAGGAGAAAACTAAGAGAATTCATGACGCTAAGATCAAAAACCGCATTTTTAACGTTGGTGATCGAGTCCTCCTCTTTAACTCCTGATTAAAGATTTTCTCCGGTAAGCTTAAGTCCCGTTGGTCCGGCCCTTTCACTATAACTGAAGTTTTTCCATATGGTACTGCCAAATTATCTCACCTCGATGGCTTAAATTTCAAAGTGAATTGCCACCGTCTCAAACATTATTTTGGAGGGGATATTCCACCATTGGTTATCCCGGATCTCCAAACTTTCCATAAGGACAAATAAATGCAGGGATCGAGTCTAGCTTGCGACTCGATGACCAAAAACAAGCCGCTTCGTGGGAGTTCACCCCATGCTTATCCTTTTCTTTCTTCTTTTTATTTTCTAACAAATGTGTTGTGATGTGTTGAGGCGAGCTTTTTCTAGTTTTCGTTGTTTGTTGTTTCTTATGAGTTTTGCAGGATGAACCCAACTTTTCTGAAGCCTCTCGTGTTCGGTGTTGTGTCCCGTTTCACTCGAGCTTCCTATCCTTTGTTTGAAATTAGTTTAGGGAGATCTGATATCCTTTCATCTTATCAATTTACGTTTATCTTTGCATAATTCATAAACGGCTTAGATTTTCGTAGAACCCTGCCCTTAAACATTGAGGACAATGTTTCATTTTAGTTTAGGGAGGGAATCTATCGATTTGATGTTGCCTGCTTATTGTTTTGTTCTTACGTACCCATTTTCCTACAAAAATAGCAAAAATTTTAAAATTTTAAGTTTTTACTCTTAAAAAAAAGTGTTTAGACACGAATGTAGGTTTTCCGTTGGTGAGAAGAAGAAGTAATTTTTGACCCGTTCGAACGTGTAGAGATCTAGCTTTCTCCCTTAACAATTAATGATGATAGCTTGTGCTAATCTCAAGTAGATTTTAAATATGCCGAGTTGGATTTTAT